>WBZZ01005899.1:0-15000 GCA_019918135.1 Paulinella micropora | reverse complement strand
ACCCGGCGCCTGATACCAAATGTAACATGCATGCATACATACTTAGATACGTACATACATATATTACATACATACATACATACATGCATACATACATACATGCATACATACATACATGCATACGTACTTACATACATACGTCTTTACATACATACATACATACGTACTTACATACATAAGTACATGCATACATACATACATATACATACATACATACATACATACATATACATACATATACATACAGAACATACAGAACATATAGAACATTCAGAACATACATAACACACACAGAACATTCAGAACACACAGAACATACAGAACACACAGAACACACAGAACATACAGAACATACATACCATGCACAGAAGATACAGAAGATACATAACATACAGAACAGTCAGAACATACAGAACAGTCAGAACATACAGAACATTCAGAACATACATAACATACACAGAACATACATAACATACAGAACATACATAACATTCAGAACATACAGAACACACAGAACATACATAACACACACAGAACATACAGACGATACAGAACATAAATAACACACACAAAACACACAGAACATACAGAAGATACAGAAGATACATAAGATACATAACACACAGAAGATACATAACACACAAAACACACAGAAAATACAGAACACACAGACCTCACAGACCTCACAGACGAACCAGACCACCCACACACACACCCACACACACACCTACCTACCTACCTACATACATACATACATACAACACACCTACCTACACCTACCTACCTACCTACCTACCTACCTACATACATACATACATACATACCTACCTACCTACCTACCTACCTATCTGTCTATCTAATGCTTGCCCTCTGGTGTGCCTCTTCAACGGAGCTACTATGTAGCCGCTTATTGATACATGCACATTTACATTATGTATATACACATAGGTTTCTACATATGTGCTTGTGGTATATATGTGTATACCATTTACATACATATATGCAAATGCATATGCATATGTAAAGTGTATATGTAGTAAATATCATACACACACATCTGCACCATATGTCACATAAATATATCATACATTATATATTATACATAAAATAAATTTGGTGAATAGATAAATAGATAGATAGATAGATAGACAGACAGACAACAGACAGACAGACAGACAGATAGATAGATAGATAGCTAGCTACAGACAGATAGATAGATAGATAGCTAGCTAGCTAGCTATAGATAGATAGATAGACAGATATGTTTGGTCTATCAGCTCTGCATATCCGAAGATATTGGCATCCATTCCACCCCGCCGCCAGTTGGCGACCGGGTAGCGGGCTGGAAATGGGCACTAGGCCCCGAATTAGTGCAGTCTGAACCCTCCATGGCTGGAGGGCTCAGACTGATTCCAGAAGTGTATACATACATACATAACATACATACAAACCTGCAGGCATTCCTAGTCCGGAGGGTCGTTGGTAACATACATAACACACATTACATAACATACATACATACATAACACACATAACATACATACATACATACATACATACCTACCTGCAGGCATTCCTAGTCCGGAGGGTCCGGGCCGTTGGTTGCCCACCTGCAGATAAATTAATATACCATTTCTTACTACTACTACTACTACTACTTCTGTCTTCTTCCTTCTGTCTTCTTCCTTCTTGTCTCCTTTCTTCTTCCTTCCTTCCTCCTCCTTCTTCTTCTTCCTTTCTTCTTCTTCTTCTTCTCCTCCTCTTCCTCCTTCGTTCTTCTTCCTTCTTCTTCTTTCTTCTTCTTCTTCCTTCCTTCCTCCTACTCCTTCTTCCTTCCTCCTACTCCCCCCCCCCTTTTAATATATATAAATGACGTTATTGTTGATGATGATGTTATTGATGTTATTGACGTTATTGTGATATTCCGATTGAAATATGGACATGTACGATGACCAGGGCTGGGTTGTCGCGATAGCGTTTGCCATATCCCTCCCTTTCTAACATCTTGTCATACTCAGCTTGCGTGACAGAGGCGTTTGGGGGAAACTGCAACACACACAGACACAACAGACAGACAGATAGATGGATATATATCCCTTCAGCTTGCGTGACAGGCGCGTTCGGGGGAAACTGCAACACACACAGACAGACAGACAGACAGACAGATAGATGGATATATATCCCTCTCTTTCTAGCATCTCGTCGTATTCAGCTTGCGTGACAGGCGCGTTAGAGGAAAACTGCCACACAGACAGACAGACAGATAGATAGACGGGTATATATATATGTACATAGATGGATATAGACATCATATTTACATGTCAAATTTTACATTTATTCCTCTCTCTCTCTCTCTCTGTCCGTCAGTGTCTATCTATCTATCTATCTATCTATCTATCTATCTATCTGGATATCTATCTATCTATCTATCTATCGATCTATCTATCTATCTATCTATCTATCTATCTATCTATCTATCTATCTATCTATCTATCTATCTATCTATCTATCCCGGGGGGGATGCAGAGGGCCAGCTGCGCAGTGCTCCGGCCTAAAACCAAACCCCCCTATAATGACGATTTTGTGTCCGCCGTTAATCGCGCGCAGCGCAAGGGCTAAACAGGCAACCAACTCCTGACCATGGCTGATGAAGTCGGGGCGTGATGCAAAGGGTTGATGAAGTCGGGGTTGTAGAAGGTAACTCACAACGAGCGTGAACTCCTGAAACCTCGGCTTACAAGCGCATCATCTCCTTAGGGCACACGCTCCTGGGGAGTGTTCTAGTGTTGTCCCGTATAGTTCAAAAGGGCTCGGCTACCTTTCGGCTTGAACTGGGCACAGACACCAACCACAGCGAGACAGTGGTTGGTGTGCAGCTTGGCCGGTGCTGAAAGTTCTTGTCCGGGGGTAGTATAGGAGGCCATGGCTTTTCAAGCTAAGCCACGCCCATAGATTAAACATATCTATCTATCTATCTATCTATCTATCTATCTATCTATCTATCTATCTATCTATCTATCTATCTATCTATCTATCCATCTGTCTCTCTCTCTCTCGCTCTCTATCTATCTATCTATCTATCTATCTATCTATCTATCTATCTATCTATCTATCTATCTATCTACCTGTATATCTATCTATCTATCTATCTACCTACCTGCCGCGGGTCGAAGAAGTTCACAGGGACGTAGGCCTGTACAAACATACATACATACATGCATGCATGCATAAATAAATATATTACATTACATTACATTACCTTACCTTACCTTACATTACATGACATACATACATACAGACATACTTGTCGCCGGTTGAAAAATTTTCGCGGGCGGTCGAATTTTATGAGTGATTGCTTGAGGTTGGTCAGTGGGCCCTCGACCAAGCATCCCTGAATAGATAGATAGATAGATAGATAGATAGATAGATAATGGAAAGATAGATAGGTAGATAGGATAGGATAGACAAGATAGATAAGGTAGATAAGATAGCGAAGATAGATAGGTAGAATAGTTGATAGGAAGAATAGATAGATATTTGATGAGTGATTGCTTGAGGTTGGTAAGGGGGCCCCTCGACCAAGCAGCCCTAAATAGATAAATACATAGATAAATAAATAAGTAAATAAATAAATAAATAAACAAAATATATCAGAAGGAAAGAAAGAAAGGAGAGAAAGAAAGAAAGAAAGGAAGAAAAAGAAAGGAAAGAAAGAGAAGAAAAGAAAGAAAAGAAAAGAAAAAAAGAACTGAGAAAGAAATGAAAGTATGGAAAAAGAACCTTCTGTTTGAAGTGCACCAGCAGATTGTGCCAGAGTGGTTGTCGAGATAACACTCGTGGGTTGCCCAGCAGCACTACCCCGTACCTGCAACCATTGATGTGGTCAATCAATACTATTGATCTCTATACACTGCCTTTTTTCTCCCTATCTACTGCCTTTTTTTGTCCCTATCTAATGCCTGTTTGTCCTTATTTAGTGCCTCTTTTGTCCTTTTTGTCCTTCATTATTGATGCTTGATGATGGATGATGGATGATTGCCCATCAGCACCACCCCGTACCTGCAGTGATTGATGATTGATGCTTGATGCTTGATGATTGATGGATGATTGATGATGGATGATTGCCCATCAGTACCACCCCGCACCTGCAATGATTGATGATTGATGCTTGATGATGGATGATTGATTGATGATGGATGATTGATGACTGCCCAGCAACACCACCCCGTACCTGCAATGATTGATGCTTGATGCTTGATGAAGGATGATTGATGGATGACTGATTGATGATGGATGATTGATGAATGATGGATGATGATTGATGATTGCCCATCAGCACCAACCCGTACCTGCAATAATTGATGCTTGATGCTTGAAGATGGATGATGGATGGATGACTGATGCTTGATGATTGATGATTGATGATGGATGATGATTGCCCATCAGCACCACCCCGTACCTGCAATCATTGATGATTGATGATGGATGATTGATGAATGATGAATGATTGATGATTGACCACGGTGCAGACAACGCAAAAGATACATACATACATACAGATCACTTCCTATTATATTAAGATAATTTTTTGATGCGACAGCACTCTCGAGGCTACCCAGCAGGAAGAAGGAGGAGAAGAAGAAGAGGAAGAAGAAGAAGAAGAAAAGAAGAAGAAGAAGGAGAAGAAGAAGAGAAGAAGAAGAAAGAAGAAGAAGGAAGACGAGGAAGAAGAAGAAAGAAGAAGAAAAGGAAGAAGAAGAAGAAAGAAGAAGAAGAGGAAGAAGAAGAAGAAAGAAGAAGAAGAAGAAAGAAGAAGAAGAAGAAAGAAGAAGAAGAAAGAAGAAAGAAGAAGAAAGAAGAAGAAAAGAAGAAGAAAAAAGAAGAAGAAGAAGAAGAAAGAAGAAGAAGAAGAAGAAAAAAGAAGAAGAAAAAAAAAAAGAAAGAAGAAAGAAGATATTCATCGCACACAACAGCTACAGCGAGAGAGAGAGAGAGAGAGAGAGAGAGAGAGAGAGAGAGAGAGAGAGACAGGGAGGGTGGAGAGAGAGAGAGAGAGAGAGAGAGAGAGAGAGACAGAGAGAAAGAGAGAGAGAGAGAGAGAGAGAGAGAGAAAGAGAAAGAGAGAGAGAGAGAGAGAGAGAGAGAGACTTACTAAAGCTTGAGCCTGCCTGAGCGTCCTTAAAGTAGTAGTAGTAGTAGTAGTAGTAAGTAGTAGTAGTAGTAGTAGTAGTAGTCGTAGTAGTAGTAGTAGTAGTTACTAATACTAGCAGCAGTAGCAGTAGTAGTAGTAGTAGTAGTAGCAGTAGTAATAGTAGTAGCAGCAGCAGCAGCAGCAGCAGTAGTAGTGGTAGTAGCAGTAGTAGTAGTAGTAGCAGCAGCAGTAGTAGTAGCAGCAGCAGTAGTAGTAGTAGTAGTAGTAGTAGTAGCAGGAGTAGTAGTAGTAGTAGTAGCAGTAGTAGTAGTAGTAGTAGTAGCAGGAGTAGTAGTAGTAGTAGTAGTAGTAGTAGTATTAGTAGTAGTGGTAGTAGTAGCAGTATCTCCTCATGTAAGGTCAAGTGAAAAAATTCGGCCAGTGATTTTTCACCGCAGAATACGTTGTTTTTGCACAAAACTTTGGGTGGCCGGAATTCTTCAATAGTCTTTTCACAGCAAGATACGTTATTTTTTTTTTTGCCAAAATTTGAGGTGGCCGAAATTCTTCACTTTTCCTTACTGCCTTTAGGCCGAGTGAAAAATTTCGGCCACCTCAAATTTTGGCAAAAAATAACGTATCTTGCGGTTACAATACTAGGGAAGAATTCCGGCCACCCAAAGTTTGTGCAAAAACAACGTATTCTGCGGTCAAAAATCACTGGCCGAAATATTCAAGTTTGTCCTTTACCTTGCGCGGGTCAAGGCTACGTTGAGTCGGCGTGGGTCACTTAAGAAACCAATGCCTTGATTGTCATTGGAGCGCACACAAGACAATATGATGTAATCTTTCTCACGGCCTTGGAACGAATCGACCGAGGCGACCTACATGCATGCAAGGACGAGTGAAAAATTTCGGCCAGGAAATATTTCGGCCAGTGATTTTTGACCGCTGAATACGTTGTTTTTGCACAAAACTTTGGGTGGCCGGAATTCTTCCCTAGTTTTGTAACCGCAAGATACGTTTTTTTTTTTTTTTTTTTTTTTTTTTTGCCATAATTTGAGGTGGCCGAAATTTTTCACTCGTCCTTATTGTAGTCCATGTACGTGCTATGGGTATCTATGTTCTTGATGATTTCCTTAGAAACTCTTAGCGGAGCTTCTTACATGCTATACATACACATGCATACATGCATATATGAACACAAAAAATACCAACACATATGCAAAAATATACATACATGAGAAGTTCCTATTTCTTAAGTACAACGAACAACGACTTCAAGCGCTGCGATCTCAGTCAATATTTGCACCTACAACCTGTTATGGCTCATTAGAAAGCTCTTGAGAGCTTTCAAGCGAGCCACTACACAAGCCGCGAAGATCAGAACCGGCTGAGAACAAAGAGTTTGAAGTCATTGCTCATTGTGGTTAAGGACAAGGAACTTCTCATACATACCTCGACTTCTTCGTAGAGTTGGGTGCGGAGTGCACCGTTGCGTGTCATGTGGTTAATGATATAAGCACGTTGTCCTTCATAAGGGGTGATGACTCCGATCTGTGATGGGACTACACCAGCCTAGATAGATAGATAGATAGATAGATAGGTAGATAGATAGATAGATAGAAAGATGCATGTATGTTATGTATGTTATGTATGTTTATGTTATGTATGTAATGTATGTAATGTAATGTAATGTAATGTAAACGTAAATGTAAATGTAAATGTAATGTAATGTAATGTATGCATATATGCATGTATGTATGTATGTATGTATGTGTGTGTGTACCGTCATTAGCACTGTGACCAACTTCTCAACATTGCTTGCTTCGGTTCGGTTGAGGTAAGACGTTCCAGACGAACTAATACACACACATAAGGTCGTGTGACAAAATTTCATCCACCTCAGTTTTCGGCCAACCGTAAATACGGGGAATTTGGAGCTGAACTTTTATTTGTGGACAACAAATGTACCGTAATTACCGGCTGGCCGAAATTCTTCACAACTTCGAATAACAAAAATGTACCGTTATTACGGGATTTGTTCTGGCCGAATTTTTTTTCACTATTCCTTATGCGTAGATACATACACATGTTCATACGTTCATGCATAAAATTGTTTTTTCATAAACGTATATATACATATATGTATACAGGTACCTGTATTCCTCTTGTCCCAAGGAGCAGTAAAAAAACATGGGGGCGTCTGGTGAAGGCCACTTGAAGACGATGTTGGATTGGCTCCTACATTAATATATTATGCGGCTAGCCACAAATTTGACGTGTTTTGCGGGGCGAGCCGGCCGGCGAGCCCGCAAAACACGTCAAATTTGGCGCGCCGCATATGTAGTTTTATCGGTAACCTGACCACATTTTGTGAGGGACCGATAAACATAACATGACATAACATAACAGAACGTAGCGTAACATAAAGTAACATAACATATAACGACATAACGAACGTAACATGACGTAACATAACATAACCTAACATAACATAGCGTAACATAACATAACGTAACATAACATAACATAACATAACAGAGCTCAACATAACGTAACGTAACATAACATAACATAACATAACAGAGCGTAACATAACATAACGTACATAACATAACATAACATAACATAACGTAACGTAACGGAACATAACATAACATAACATAACGTAACATAACAGAACATAACAGAGCATAACATACCATAACGTAACATGACATAACGTAACATAAGATAACGTAACGTAAGGTAACATCACGTAAACGTAACGCAACGTAACGTAATGTAACGGAACGTAACGGAACATAACATAACATAACATAACAATCAGCATAAACACAACGATGGGAGGGTATGAGGAGAGAGAGCGAGAGAGAGAGAGAGAGAGGTATAGGACGGGTATGGGCGGATATGGGAGGGTATGAGGAGAGAGAGAGAGAGAGAGAGAGAGAGAGAGAAGAGAGAGAGAGGGAGAGAGAGGGAGAGAGAGAGAGAGAGAGAGAGAGAACGTAACATCCCCACCTTTCCTCCGCAGTCACCCCGTTCTGCAGCGATCCCTCGTAGAAGGTGTTCGAGGGAAACTCCGACAGTGCAGGATGCATACGATACTGAACCTAACACCCGGAATAGTATATCATGCGGCTATAGCCACAAATTTGACGTGTTTTGCGGGCGAGCCGGAGCCGGGCCGGCGAGCCCGCAAAACACGTCAAAGTTGGCGTGCCGCATATGTGTTTTTATCGGTAACCTGACCAGATTTTGTGGAGGTGACCGATAAATGAAAGAGCGAAGCAGAATATACGTCCCCAAAACAACAACAAAAACAACAACAACAACAATATATATATATATATATATATGTATATATATATGCATATATGCATATATATATATATGCATATATGCATATATATATATACAATGTAATACATCAAAAAAATGTAGGCCAACACACAGGGTAATTTCCCGGGAAAACGACCGCAACTACTGCGAAAGTTTAGCGGTACAGATAGATAGATAGATAGATAGATAGATAGGTAGGTAGGTACATAGATAGATAGATAGATAGACAGATAGATAGATAGATGGATAGGTAGATAGATAGATAGATAGATAGGTAGATAGATAGATAGATAGATAGACAGATATGATAGGTAGATTAGATAGATAGATACTTCGATTTCCGTCTAGCTTGTCAATGTTCTTTACATAAAAATGCTAGCATAAAAAGGCACGCCACACAATCTTTATCAGACAAGTAACAAAAAAATGCAAAGAGTAAGGCCCAGTAGAGAGATTTCGCGAAAAAATTAGGGGTCACCGGCCGCGACCACAAAAAAACTTGTGCTAGTTACCGCGAAGTGGTGGCACTAACCCCCCCCCCCCCCCTAATTTCGCAAAATTAGGTGGTTGCCCGGCCGGCAAGACACAAGTTTGCGGCGAGTAGCACAGGTTTCTTGGTGGTCGCGGACGGGTGACCCTTAATTTTTTTCTCCGCGGGAAATCTCTCCTAGTGGAGAAAAACAAAAACCAAAAAAAAAAAAAAAAGCGATAGTGCGGCAGCGAGAGAGAAGGCATATGTATGTGCATATGGATATAGTGAGTCAATTAACTAAAACTATACCTACAGACGTACAGCTTATGTATGCACGTATGTATATGTGTATGTATGCATACCTGCAAACGCACAGGTTTGACCCCGAGCAAAATGAGGCGCTCGAACAAAGATCTACTCAACCCGGCCTACATACATAAATACATACATACATACATACATACACATACATACATACATACACATACATACATACATAATGAGGCGCTCGAACAAGGATCTACTCAACCCGGCCTACATACATACATACATACATACATACACATACATACACATACATAATGAAGCGCTCGAACAAGGATCTACTCAACCCGGCCTACATACATACATACATTACCATTACCCATTCCCATTCCCATTACAATTACAATTACAATTACATTTACAGTACAGTACATTACATTACATTACATTACATTACATTACATACATACATACATACATACAGACGTACATACATACATACCTACAGGTGGTGGTCCACATACATACATATATACACACGTACATACAGGTGGTGTGGTTGGTGCGGTTATGAGGCCACCCAACATACATACATACATACATACACACACACACACACACACACACACACACACACATATATATATATATATATATATATATATATATATATATATATATATATAGAGAGAGAGAGAGAGAGAAAGAGGGATAGAGAGGAAAAGGAATAGAATGAGAAAGAGAAAAAGAGAAATAGATAAAACAAGTATGATTATGATGTATAAAGATGATACCGCTGCGGCTTTCTTGCACATCACCACGGGCCCCAGCTGGCAGTGGTCGCCCACCAACACAACCTCCAGGGAAATACAAAACATCTTTAAGTACTACTACTACTACTACTACTACTACTAGTACTATACTACTACTACTACTACCAGTACTACTACTGCTCTTACTTTTACTTTTACTACTACTACTACTACTACTACTACTACTACTACTACTTGTACTACTCCTACTCCTACTACTACTACTACTACTTGTCTTGTACTACTACTACTACTACTACTACTACTACTACTACTACTACTACTACTACACTGCTCTTACTTTTACTTTTCTACTACTACTACTACTAACTACTACTACTACTAGCTACTTCTACTACTACTACTACTTCTACTATACTGCTCTTACTTTTACTTTTCCTACTACTAGTACTAGTACTACTACTAGCTACTACTACTACTACTACTACTACTACTATACTGCTCTTACTTTTACTTTTCCTACTACCACTACTACTACTACTAACTACAACTACTACTACTAACTACTACTACTACTACTAACTACTACTAGATACTTCTACTACTACTACTACTACTATACTGCTCTTACTTTTCCTTTTCCTACTACTACTACTACTACTACTATACTGCTCTTACTTTTACTTTTCCTACTACTACTACTACTACTACTAACTACTAGCTACTTCTACTACTACTACTACTAACTAATACTACTACTACTACTACTACTATACTGCTCTTACTTTTACTTTTCCTACTAATACTACTACTGCTACTACTACTACTAGCTACTACTACTAGCTACCACCACTACTACTACTACTATACTACTACTACTACTAGCTACTTCTACTACTACTACTACTAGTACTACTACTACTACTATACTTCTCTTACTTTTCCTCCTCCTCTTCCTACTACTACTACCACTATGCTCTTACTTTTACTTTTCCTCCTCCTCCTACTACTACTTCTACTACTATACTGCTCTTACTTTTACTTCTCCTCCTCCTCCTCCTCCTACTACTACTCCTCCTCCTCCTATCCTCCTACTCAACAATACCTGTTTCGCGCCGCGCACGATGGGGATCAGGCACTCTGGCTCAGTCGCCTGCGTCGCCTCGTCAATCAGCACTTGACGAAACCGGAAGTTATTAAGCCTCGGGTCGCCCGACCCAGCGCACGTGGTGCAAATCACATCGGCGTTTTGCAGGATCGCCCTGTGTGTGCGTGCGCGTGTGTGTGCGTGTGTGTGTATGTATGTTTATTGCCAGTTACATAGATAGCACACTAGCGACTATATATATATGCATATATATATATATATATATATATATATATATGTGCGTGTGTGTGTGTGTGTGTATGCATGCATGCATGTATGATGTATGTATCTATATACCTTTCCGCGTTGCGTTTCAACACGCGGTAGCGGCGGTCGTCCTTCTGGCTGAGCTCGCCTTGCATAGTGTCTTTGAGGACCTGGGTAGAGAAGTAGAGGGTTATTGAGATAGGTAAATGGATGGAGAGATAGATGAGGTGGAGGTGTGTGTGTGTGTGTGTGTGGGGGTGGGGTTTGGCACGAAGAACTACTCCGAGCATACACACTTTAGATAAATAGACAGATAGACAGATAGATAAGTAGATAAGTAGATAGATAGATAGATAGATAGATATCTTTGAGATTGCCACCATATCTTACGATTATTTCCGGGAATATCTATCTATCTATCTATCTATCTATCTATCTATCTATCTATCTATCTATCTATCTATCTATCTGTCTGTCTGTCTGTCTGTCTATCTATCTATCTATCTATCTATCTATCTATCTATCTTCTGCCATAGCCGTCCAGTGTTGCATAGCCCGGGCTAGGTCCCTTCGTGGGTTTAGGCCTTATACAATGTCATAATGTAGCTTGCGCAAGCTTACGGTGCTCAAAACACTTGGACTAACGGCTTCCTTTTCTTTATCGTCTTCCTTATCCTCCCCACTTTCCATTCCTAGATCGCCTTTTTCTTCAACGACCTACCTCCTCTAATTTTTTCCAGAACACAGTCTACCCGTGATTCCCATCCCGGAGACATGGACAGTACACAAATTGCTGTTTGATGTGAAACTGCGTTCCTTTGCAAGGACTACATTCCTTTTGCGATATCTCAACTATCTATCTATCCGGGGGGATGTAGAGGGCCAGCTGCTCAGTGCTCCGGCCTAAAACCAAACCCCTTATAACGACGGTTTTGTGTCCGCCGTTAATGGCGCGCAGCGCAAGGGCTAAAACAGGCGACCATCTCCCGACCGGGGCCGTGATGCGAAGGTTTGATAATGAAGTCGAGGTTGTAGAAGGTAACTCACAACGAGCGTGAACTCCCGAAACCTCGGCTTTGGCGACCATCATCTCCTTATGGCACACCCCTGGGGGAGTGTTTTTAAAGGTTGTTCTGTTCAATTCAAAAGGGCTCGGCTACCCATTGGCTTGAACTGGGCACAGGCACCAACCACAGCGGACAGTGGTTGGTGCGCGGCTGAAGTGCTGAGAGTTCTTGCTCGGGGGTAGTATAGGAGGCAATGGCTTTTAAGCTACGCCACGCCCATAGATTGAACATATCTATCTATCTACCTATCTAAACCCCATCATTGGATATAGCTGAAGTGTACACACATACATACATACACACATAACATTTATCGGTCACCTACACAAAATGTGGTCAGGTTACCGATAAAACATATGCGGCGCGCCAAATTTGACGTGATTTGCGGGCTCGCCCGCAAAACACGTCAAATTTGTGGCTAGCCGCATAATGTACTAATACGCACACCTGGAGCTTCGAGAGTTCGTTCTTGGACTGCATGGCGAGTTGTTTGACGAGATGGTGGAGGGTTAAGAAGTCAACGGAGCTGTTGACTGCCTCTCGACTCTTGGCGGAAAGGCGAACAACCTGAAAGAGAGAAAGAGAGAGAGAGAGAGAGAGAGAGAGAGAGAGAGAGAGAGAGAGATTGAGAGAGTGTATAAATGTAACGTATGAGTATAAGAAAAAGTGTTAAGTGCAAGTGGAAGTGTATGAGTGTAAGTGGAGTATAATATAAGTATGAGCATAAGTATAAGTATAACCATTAGAAAATGTAAGTATGAGTTTAAGTACAAGTGTAAGTGCAAGTGTATAAGTGTAAGTGTATAAGTGTAAGTGTAAGTATAAGTATAAGTATAAGTATACGCATAAGAATAGGTATCAATACACCTTGAGGCCAGTGGCGTCTATCTTTTCAGTCAGTTGATAAGTATAAGTATAAGTATAAGTATAAGTATAAGTAAGTATAAGTTTAAGTATAAGTAAAAGTATAAGTATGAGTATAAGTATAAACATAAGAATAGGTATCAATACACCTTGAGGCCAGTGGCGTCTATCTTTTCAGTCAGTTGATAAGTATAAGTATAAGTATAAGTATAAGTATACGTATAAGTATACGTATAAGTATAAGCATAAGAATAGGTATCAAGCATTATTTGGTCGACGGCCACGTAAAAGTAAGAATAAGAATAAGTATAAGTATAAGTAAAGTATAAGCATAAGAATAGGTATGAATACACCTTGAGGCCAGTCGCATGAATCTTTTTAGTCAGTTACCTATTCTTATGTCTATACTTATACTTATACTAATTATAGTTATAGTCATACTTATACTTATTATAGTTATACTTATACTTATACTAATACATCAATGTACCTTGAGGCCAGTCGCGTGTATCTTTTCAGTCAGTTACCTATTCTTATGTCTATACTTATACTTATACTTACACTTATTATAGTTATACTTATACTTATACATCAACATACCTTGAGGCCAGTCGCGTGTATCTTTTCAGTCAGTTGGTCGACGGCCACGTTGGATGGGGCCGTGACCAGGACTTGCGACTGTGATTGCTGAGCGAGGTGATAAACCACCGTGGCAGAGGTGACAGTCTTGCCTAAGTAAGTAAGTAAGGAAGTAGGTAAGTAAGGAAGAAAGTAAGTAAGCAGGTAGGTAGGTAGGTAGGTAGGTAAGTAACGACTTGCGACTGTGATTGCTGAGCGAGGTAAACCACCGTGGCAGCGGTGACAAAAATAAGTAAGTAAGTAAGGAAGTAGGTAAGGAAGTAAGGAAGTAAGTAAGCAGGTAGGTAGGTAGGTAGGTAGGTATATACGTAAGTAAGTAACGACTTGCGACTGTGATTGCTGAGCGAGGTAAACCACCGTGGCAGAGGTGACAGTCTTGCCTGAGTAAGTAAGTAAGGAAGTAGGTAAGTAAGGAAGTAAGTAAGTAAGTAAGCAGGTAGGTAGGTAGGTAGGTATATAAGCAAGTAAGCAACGACTTGCGACTGTGATTGCTGAGCGAGGTAAACCACCGTGGCAGAGGGGACAGTCTTGCCTAAGTAAGTAAGTAAGGAAGTAAGGAAGTAAGTAAGCAGGTAGATAGGTAGGTAGGTATATAAGTAAGTAAGCAACGACTTGCGACTGTGATTGCTGAGCGAGGTAAACCACCGTGGCGGAGGTGACAGTCTTGCCTAAGTAAGTAAGTAAGGAAGTAGGTAAGTAAGGAAGTAAGTAAGTAAGTAAGCAGGTAGGTAGGTAGGTAGGTAAGTAAGTAAGTAACGACTTGCGACTGTGATTGCTGAGCGAGGTAAACCACCGTGGCAGAGGTGACAGCCTTGCCTAAGTAAGTAAATAAGGAAGTAGGT
Source organism: Paulinella micropora (assembly GCA_019918135.1). Taxonomy (NCBI): domain Eukaryota; phylum Cercozoa; class Imbricatea; order Euglyphida; family Paulinellidae; genus Paulinella; species Paulinella micropora. The sequence continues at coordinate 249 of WBZZ01005899.1, read as the reverse complement.
AAGTAAGGAAGTAAGGAAGTACGTAAGCAGGTAGGTAGGTAGGTAGGTATATAAGTAAGTAAGTAACGACTTGCGACTGTGAGTACTGAGCGAGGTAAACCACCGTGGCAGAGGTGACAGTCTTGCCTAAGTAAGTAAGTAAGGAAGTAAGTAAGGAAGTAAGTAAGCAGGTAGGTAGGTAGGTAGGTAGGTAGGTAGGTAGGTAGGTAGGTAAGTAAAGTAAGTAAGTGAGCAAGTAAGTGGGCAAGA
>WBZZ01005898.1:42500-45000 GCA_019918135.1 Paulinella micropora | reverse complement strand
TATGTCTATCTTTTGTAATCTCTGTGTTTCTGTACCTATCTTTCTATCTTTCTTTCGATCTACCCATCGATTTGTCTATCTACTTACGTTCAAGTCTCACTAGTCGAACCTTTGCATGACATCGTGAGATAGATAGATAGATAGATAGACAGAAGACAGACAGACAGATAGATAGATAGATAGATAGATAGATAGATAGATAGATAGATAGATAGATAGATAGATAGATGGATAGATAGATAGATAGATAGATATATAGGCCTTGATCTTGAAGATTTACTCACAGCCATTGATGTTTACGAAGACAATCGCGCAGAAACCCCAGACAGAGCTATACATATACATATACATATACATATACATATACATATGCATATAGATATAAATATACATATAAATATACATATACATATACATATACACATACATATACATATACATATACATATGCATTTGGCCTGAGATTGGCTGTTTGATTTGTTTACAACCTTGCCTAGTTATCTAAGGACGAGTGAAAAATTTCGGCCAGGGAATATTTCGGCCAGTGATTTGTGACCGCAGAATACGTTGTTTTTGCACAAAACTTTGGGTGGCCGGAATTCATCCCTAATCTTGTAACCGCAAGATACGTTATTTTTGCCGAAATTTGGCCGGAATTCATCCCTAATCTTGTAACTGCAAGTTAATTATTTTTTGCCGAAATTTGAGGTGGCGGGAATTTTTCACTGGTCCTTAACGTTGTCAGGTGGAGACGAGAGCGGCTCACCTCGTTTACTGCGGCCCCCCACCTCAGCCGTCTCCCCCTCCTTCTCCTTGTCCCTCCTCCCCTTCCTCTTTCGCTTTTTCTTTTGTTGCCTCTTCTTCTTCCTCTTTTCCTTCTGCTTCATCTAAGCATCATCCTGCTACTCGTACTTGTCCTGCGCGTTCTTGTTCCTCCTCCTCCTTCTCCTCCTCCTCCTCCTCTTCCTCCTCCTCCTCTTCTTCTTCACCTTCTTCTTCTTCTTCTTCTTCTTCTTCTTCTTCTTCTTCTCATTCTACAACTTCCACAACTTCGTTCGAGCTCCCGCATTCCGCCTCCTCGTTGCTCATCCTCTCCGGAGATGTTCCGGCGCCTCGCGCGCGCTCTAATGCCCACCTGGCCACGTGCGCGACCTCGACCTCTGCCGCCTCATCATCGCACATGGCGCTTGCTATCTTGCATCCACTGGCTCTGGAGCTGTGCCTAGGTATGTGTATGTGTGTATACGTATGTGTCTGCGTGTGTGCATGCGCGTTTGTGTGTGTATCTATGTAAACTATGGCGCATGTGTGTGTGTGTGTGATGTAGCTGTGTCGCACTTCTGTCTGTCGCATCCGCACGCGCTTCCCCTGTCGCGCGACTATCACTGCGCTCAAGACGCAGACCGAGCATTCCTCAAAGGCAAGAAGGCGAAAGGCAAGAACAAGAACCCGGCCGAGCAAGAGGTGAGGGAACAGCAGGCAAGCCACCGGCTGTGGCTTGAGCGGGGGCTGTGCTTTGCTTCACGAGCCTCTGCCACTCTGCTGAGCTCACTGCTGCTCCTGGAGGGACTCCCCTCCGCGCTGTGCAAATTGGTCATGGAGTACGTCCGGCCGCCGTTTCGCGGACAGCTGGGAAAAGATGTGCCGGTGGTGGTGGCGGGTTTGGCAGGAAGTGGCCGCCGAACGCTGTTGAGACAAGTGGCGAGGCTGGACGGCGGATCGGACTTGCCTGCGTCTGCATCTCGGCACGTGCTGTCAGCTTTGGTCCAAGCCTGCGAGGGCCTGATGGAGGTCCTGGAGCAGGGGCCGGTCTGTCTCCCCCGTGAAGAGGCCGTGCCCAGCGGCCTCGCCTCCCTGCACAATGTCCTAGTCAAGGACTTTTCCGCGCTCTCACGCCTCCCGCCTGATTTCTCCCCGCAGCTGCCATCGCTGACCCTGAATGTCCGGCCCGGCCCGCCACCTGCCACCGCGGCCACCCTCGGCCGGAACAACGAGGTGGACTCCTCGCTGGACTTGAACGAGTCCTCGGACTTCGGGCCAGACAGTCCAGCCAGGGCAATAACCGACGTAACCGACGTAACGGATGTAACCTTAACGGACTCGGATGATTCGCCGCAGCAGGCGGATAAGCGCGCGGACGACCTCGACCTGGACTCCTCGCACAGCTCGCAAGAAAGCAGCAGCACTGTCAACCACCACGCGCCAGCAACGACGACGAAACGGGCAGGCAGGCCGCACGGCAGGCAACGCCTTGCGTTATCGGCACAATCCATTGACCAGTTAGGAAAGATACGCACATGGTTGCATCAGATCGAGAAAGAAAAAGCGCAGACCGAGCTTCGTGGGGAATTTTCCCTGGTCTATCTATCTATCTATCTATCTATCTATCTATCTATCTATCTATCTATCTATCTGTAGGACTCATGCATAGGCGAGGCTTTGTCAGAGCTATGGGCCGATCAAGCGGTAGATAGATAGATAGATAGATAGATAGATAGAT
>WBZZ01005898.1:27500-30000 GCA_019918135.1 Paulinella micropora | reverse complement strand
TCTTAATACAACCGGTGCAGGTTTTCGTTCGATTGCGGTTCAAGGGGCGTTCAGGTGCGTTCGCTTCCTGTTGTTTTCGTTGTGTCATTGGATTGAGAGGGACTTGGCGGCGGATAGCCTTGGAGGATGCACTTGGCGCCTTCATATTACTAGCTAGGTACAGTCAACTGTCCGAAACTCAGCCATCGAATTTTAGTTAAGTGCCGCAGATTTCAGATTAGCGGTCAAGTGGTCAGAATTTAAATTAATTCAATTTAACGGCTATATACCGTCCGCAAAATCTGTATTATTTTTGTCACGGAAATGTTACCGTTAAATTGAATTAATTTGAATTCTGGCCGCTAATCTCAGCAAAATCTGACCGCTAATCTGAAATCTGACCCTTAACTCAAATTTGATGGCTGAGTTTGACACTTGAATGTACCAAGTAATAGTGGGAGTGAATGTAGTCAAGCATAGAAAGGAGTGCATTGGCTAGGCAGTCGTTGAGCGCTTTTCCCATTCTCCAGTGGTTGCGTTGTTGCTCGACAGATTTCTTTAGTGTTTCGAACCAGAGGCTAGAGATTTTGGAGAAGTAAGAGTGGCGTAGTAATTTCGTTTGCAGATAGGGCCTCGCCGGTTCTCCTTGGTACCCGGTTCTCGATCAGGAGACGTGTGGGAAGTGTATAGACAATCATATAGATGTACAACTAGCTTCCAAGACCAGTAGCCATTTCTGGTAGTAGATGGATCATGCCTTCCGAGCGAAGGAGATGCAGCCATATTCAGGATCCTCTGGTTGCTTGACATGGCCAATCTTCGCTGTTTCGATCATTGCTTTGCTTAGTGCTTCTTTTTTCGTTTGGCCAGTTGATTTGTCTTCAATCTGCGAGAGGAGAGTTTCAATGAAAGATCTGTGTGCTCCACCATAGAAAGCGATAAGGAGTGGTAGGCGTGGGGTTCTTGAGGTAGGGGTGTTTAGCCAAGCATCGATTCGCTGTTCGTCCTTCATCTCTTGACCTTCTGCTCCAAGTCCTACTTTTTGGCTGCAGGAGAGTAAATTATATTTCCAATCACGAGCTTGCCCATTAGTGAACTCCATGAGAGTAGTATGACACACATCTAGGGTGATTAGCCGATCAAAGTGCAGGGGTGGGATTGATTGCTTGTTTCTGTGTCTTGGCTGCTTTTGCTGCTGTAGCTTCTCTTGCTCTTTTTCTCGTTCTCTTTCTGCTCTAATGCGATCCATACTCTTTTGATAGGGGTTGGGAGAGCGAGAGAGAGTAGTATTTTGTTCTTGTTTTTGTGATGAGTGAGTGGAGTCAGGTTCATAGATAGCTATGCTTAGAGCTTTGATGCGATGTTGATTGAAGTCGATCTTGTTGTCTTCCCCCACGTTTACGTTGTTCATAGTTGCTAGTTCGATTGCGTCTAGTTGTATTAGGGGATGGTGATTGTCTTTTTCCCGAGTGTGAGCTTTGGAGGCTTCGAGTAGGACTACGTGTCAGTCGACGTGGGTTGTTGTCGGGTCTGCTGCTGTACTGTTGGCTAGATGTTGCTGGTAGGTGCGGTGTGGTGATTCTGATCTTCTTCTATGGTATGGGGAGGCTGACCTACTTCTTCGACGGTTGGAGTCGCGGTGTCGTTGAGATTGGCTTCCAGAGTTCAAGTGTAGTTGCTTGAGTCGTCTCCAGTTCTTGAGGGCTTATCTCTGCGATGATTGCTCATCGTAGGCGGTCTGGAAGGCCAGACCTGTCGAATCCCAAACCCTGAGGAGGGACAAGGATGCAGGTGTAACTTTCAAGAATAGTCAGAAGTTTAATAACAGGGGTTTTCAACTGGATTGGGTATAGAAATAAATCAAGTTGTATCTCGTCTTCCCACTCAGGCGGCTGCGGTTCTGTGAGCGGTGGGCAGTTGAAGTATTTTATTAAAACAGTGCTTGCGTAAAATTAAATTTATTTGAATCTGTTAATTCAAGCGGAGGATTGACATAAAGTGATGTGCTCAGCGCCGGTCATGATGGTGGTCATATTAACATATATCGGAGGCTTTTCGTACTCCAGTATTCTCAACTTTGGCCGCAGTGGCACTGATGAAGTAACCAATAATAGTGAGCATATGAGTGAAGTGTTAGACTCAGGCTCACCGATGCTAGATGATGATAGCAACTACATCGCCTCTATCAGCAGTACTACAGCTTTAACTTAGTAAGAAAAGGCGCCAACAGAACTTTGGCACGCGTGAGGCCCGGGCCGTTATCCGAGGCTGTATTAGTCGAATTTTTCCACTGGCAGTGACTATTAGTTATGTAGTATCATAGTAATATCCGCATCATGATCATAGTATCAGTGACTCGATGATAAAGTGACGGCAGTGACAGGCTGGCCCCGACACTCTTAGTGTGCTCTTTTGAAGGGCCGACGAAGGTCGGAGCCTGTCAACGCGGCCGCGGCGGCGGGCCCCCGCACACCGGGTCCACCGGAAGCACTCGGAAGGCTTTTGGCCGCTTTGTTGATGG
>WBZZ01005897.1:0-20854 GCA_019918135.1 Paulinella micropora | reverse complement strand
ATGTTTTTGAAACATAAAATAAGTGAGGAAGCTTGGAAATCAAAGAAAGTGACACTGTTTTACACTAGTCACTATGACATTCATACTACTTGCCACTCAGTTGTAATCGTTATTAAATATACATAGTCATTGCCTGTAGTACTTGAAGTATGCATGAAATAATATTAATACTAGTTTATTCAGCATACTACTACTTATAATGTTTTTGAAGCATGAAACCAGTGACGAAGCTTAGAAATCAAAGAAAGTGATCTGAAAATAGAAAGGTGATTATAGCACATACCCCGGGTATGGCTCATACCCTGTGTATGGTTCATACGCCTACTGTTACGTAATTGTTAAGTAAAGTTTTTATCGTATATAATTATTAATAACATGTATAAAAAATTATTTTAGTAAAAGGTATGCTTAAAAATACTTCTAAATAAATATATAGTATTAATTGTATTAATTGAATAATAAATATTACTTAAAGATTTTTTCAAATTTTTTAAAGTGGTCTTTCAAGTTCAGGAATGTCCTGAAATCTATCTAATAAACCATTACCAAGTTGAACAAAACCTGCTTGCGCTCGTGAATTAGCATTCATTGAAACTACAGCAGCAAGATTTGCAGTAGGATTAGACTTGCTGTGTATTTTGCGCACCTGCCCTCCCATAGCACGTTCACCAGGCATGGTCCATATATTTCTACAACTACCTATCTCTTTCATATCTTGAACAATATGTTCCATATGATGAAAAACAAACGCATGATCACATTCAGGTAAGTGCTCAAGTACTAGTTTTCTGACTTCTCGTTCTTTCTCTATCAAGTCATCTACATACTTTCCTGTAATGATAACTGAACCTTCGCTCCCATACCCCATACCCCATACCCCTTACCCCATACCCGTACCCCTTACCCCATACCCCGTACCCCATACCCCATACCCCGTACCCCATACCCCATACCCCATACTTCATACCCCATACCCCATACCCCATATCCATACCCCATATCCCATATCCCGTATCCGTATCCATCCCCCATCCCCCATCCCCCATACCCCGTACCACATACCCCATACCCCATACTTCATACCCCATACCCCATACCCCATACCCCATGCCCCATACCCCGTATCCATACCCCATACCGCATACCTCATACCCCATACCGCATACCCCATACCCCATACCCTATCCCACATCCTTAAGCTTCATACCCTATACCCCATATCCCATACCTCATACCCCATACGTGACCCCATACCCCATCTCCTATCTTCCATCCCCCATTCCCCGTGCCCCATGCCATCCCCCATCCCCCATCCATCATACCCCATACCCCATCACCCATCCCCCATCCCCCATACCCCATACCCCATACTCCACGATATGAAAATTCTCTAAGTCCAAAAATTCATCCCCCTATTTTTTTGAGGGGTATGGGGTATGGCCCATACCGGTATCTATACCCGGTATATACGCGTATGGGAGGGGGGGGGTATGGGTTTGGTGGTGAGTTACAGTTATTCAGTCCATATTATAATTAGTCACAGTCATTAGTTGTGCTTCCAACCATAATCATTGCTAGTGACGTGGCATAGTTCTAGAGTAAAACGGAAAGTGATTGTATTCTCAGTAAAGTTCAGTTCCAGTAACAAGGAAGTAGTCGTGGGATTATTTTAGTGTCATTTACTGACATCCGGAACTCAATCTGAATTCCTCAGAAGGAAGAGTTCGTTAGTTGTGTTTCATCAGACTTGCTTTTAGTTGTGTGGATTTCGGATTTACGTCCGGAGCACTCCTCTCAGTTCGGATCACGGTTTTATTCATCAGCGAATACATTCAGTCATCGTCTTTCACGGTTATGCAGCCTTGATTGCTAAGGACCTCATGAGCAAGACACAGACCCCCAAACTACTCAACCTTGAAAGCGTACCCACGCTCAAACCAAATGAACGACTTTACCAGGAATGGAAATTTCAGTTCCAATCCTCCACATACGGAGATAGCGCAGAATTGGGAGACATGGTAGCATCCGTGTTTGAGGAACCTGACAAAGCCATAGCCAGATTCCCCTACGACCCTACCGAAATCCGTATTGCAGAAGACTGGTCAGAGTCTTCAGAAGATGGGCAAGAAACACAACCCCCGAAACAGAGCGAAAAGGACAAACCTAAACAGCAAGGCAAAACCGCCAGTGCTCAGAAAGGTGGTACCTCAGCACTCTCGAAAACAGAAGACGAACTGGAAGAAGAGAGAAAGGCCAGACGAGCACAGACATCCAAGAGAGCCCATTCCAGAAAAAAGAAGACAAACAAACTATATGCACAACGAATGCGTAGGTTGGGACTTTACGTCTCTGTAGCTTTCAAAGCACCAGTCCTAGTGACAAATTGTGCATGGGAGTGGAAGACAAAAGCCCCATTGGTCTTAGTGGAAAAAAGGTATGGAGGCAAATCACTTCTTGATATGATCATAAGATGGCAAAAGTACATTGTCGCTACCCCTAAGGGAGACATTGCCTACTGGCTAGACGAAAACCGTCTTACGGAACTCCAAATACAGAGAGATTATGGTGGCAAAATCCCTAACGAATTTTTCACAGCACAGCTCTTGTATAAACTCCTTCCACCTGGCTTTTGGAGGGCTAGATGCCCTGATGATACAGTTCGAAAACAAGGGGATTACTGCTCACTCTGAAGTAGAATACATGCTCAGAAAGATCTGGATTAAGTACAAACTGAAACAGAGAACTCAGAAAAAGCTCTATGGAGCAGGCAAAACCCCCGACAAAACAAACGGACAACGCAAGAACACCGAAAGATCATACAAGACGTTGCTTCAACTGCAACGGGACGGGTCATTTAGCGTTTGAGTGCAAGAGCACCTGCACTAAGAATAGCTGCAAGAAAGGCAAAGATAAACACCCCCGTAAGGATTGCCCTCTTGACAAGAAACGTAGGCAGACAGGAACAAAACCCTCTAAGAAATCCCCGAGATCCACTGTCGCTGTCGCAGAGCAAGTCTCTGACGAACAGGACGAGGAGCAAGGAGAAGAAAAGCCTGAAAAGGAAGAACAGGATGACGCAGAACACGAGGATGATTCTCCCTCTGTGTTCGTTGTCATGGGTGGAAGCTTAGACCCCGAAGAGGAAGAGAAGCCTAATGCTAGACGACGATCAGCTAGACAGAGCAGCACTCAGCAAGTCAGCACTCAGCAAGTCAGCACTCAGCAAGTCAGCACTCAGCAAGTCAGCACTCAGCAGAACAGCAGACAGCAAGACAATACAGACAAGCAGCAGCAGTCAACAGACTAGCAGTCAGCAGAACAGCAGACAGCAAGACAATAGTCGACAGACAAGCAGCAGCAGTCAACAGACTAGCAGTCAGCAGAACAGCAGACCCCAAGACAATAGTCGACAGACAAGCAGCAGCAGTCAACAGACTAGCAGTCAGCAGAACAGCAGACAGCAAGACAACAGTCGACAGACAAGCAGCAGCCGTAGTCAACAGACTAGCAGTCAGCAGAACAGCAGACAGCAAGACAACAGTCGACAGACAAGCAACAGCCGTAGTCAACAAACTAGCAGTCAGCAGGACAGCAGTCAACAGGTCAGTAACCAACAAACTAGCACTCAACTGACAAGCAGTCAACAGACTAGCAATAGACGGCAGAGCAGCAGACAGCAAGCTCGTAGACAAAAGCAACAGCAAGCTCGTAGACAAAAGCAACAGCAAGCAGAGATGGAGAGAAAGAGTGAAAGAGCACAGTCTCATCTAAGAAACAACAGAAAAAGAAGATGGAGAGAAAGAGTGAAAGAGCACAGTCACCACCCTCTACCCTCTCATCCACAGACACACAGTCACAGACTGAACGCATGGGAAGATGTGAGCCACCACCACACCCTATCTACGCAAATCTCAAGCCTGGTTACTCTCTCACACCCAAACAGAGAACACTGGTTTATGAGCAGCTAGATAAGAACGGGCACCCTAGGTGTCAAGGTAGGAACACAAAAGGAGAACAGTGTGGGATTTCTCGCAACCCCAAATTTTACGGTTCCCCTAATCTCATGGCGAAACGGTTCGCATATGGTTCGTTTTGCGGCTATCATGCCGAACAAGACCCCTTGTTTCCCTTTATAGACCTAGCAAGACCGGCAGCAGAAAGACCTAGTAAAAATAGCAAGTTCCCAGACGAAGCAGGACTGATAGCTGTAGCCGAACAGTACCTAGAGTTGTACGGCAGCATTCAGGGTTACAATCAGCTGAACCAAGAGTGGTGTTACTACCCCGCAGTGAAGGCGCACGCGTTTCAGGTACAGCCGTCACGCAAACTCAACCACCTGACGAAACAGTATGCGGAAAAAACGGGCCGGATCCAACAGGTTGTGTACGGTAGTGGACAGAATAGCTTAGCTGGTAGAGCAGTAGAGCATGGTAGACAACCCCATCCACTGCATCCAACACCTGAAAGGCCAATACCAGAAAGTCCAATACCTGAAGCACCTGTCACGTATGTTGAGGAACACTATGAAAACACAACACCAGAACAGGCAACCCCTCGCACCCCAGAAGGTAGATGCCTTACTAGTCACGCATTCAGGCAGGCAGGTCTAGTAGTGGTAAATGATCAGGCTAGGCCTAATCCTAATGTGTCACCCATAAACTTCTACACCCTCGCACACTTAGCAGAAGTCATGACGCAAGGTTGTCAATGGACCTCAGAGTCAGACAGGTAGTGTGGACAGCAGACGACCAGCCAGACGATTTCCTCACAGACGTAATGAAAGCGATAGAGGCAGTTTACGTACTGCACAAAGCGAGAAGAACTAGCCCCTGCAGCGTTGAAAAAGACCCCATTGTCACTCATTCCACTGCACAAGAAAGAGTAGGATTGCCACAAGCACCCCCTCCTTCCAACACATCTACTGAACGCCAACTATTCCCTTCTACACACAACGAAGAAGAGGAAGAGATAGATGAAGTAGAGAAAGAAAAAAAGTCAGAGGAAGAGGAAGATGATGAGATGTACGAGTTCAACAGCGACGACGAACGAAACTCAGACGAAATTAGACTTAGGGACGCACTCGCAGCTTATTCGTCAGAAGAGATAGAAGAAGAGGAAGAAGAAGAGGAAGAAGAGGAACAGGACGAAGAAGAAAACGAAGAGGATGACACAGCAACAGTGACTCACAAGACAGAGAAAGACGTGAGTACGGTACAGTAACGCGAGACAGGGCGATGGTATTAACCAACGCGAAAGACAGACCAAACCCGACACACACATACCAGGATAGTGGAGCCTCACAATACATCTGTCGAAATTCTCATTTAATGACAAACATGACGAAAGTAAGACCCGTGAACTCCAAAACAAAGGCAGCGTACTATGACCCCTCTATGTCTATCAACATTGCACCCACTGGACCCATGGATCATTTTCACCACAGAGCTGTGGTACACCAAAATGGTCAGATGTTTATCCTTAAGAATCTATAAAGGTAGACCCCAGGGATATACTAGTCAGGGGGAGATTGACAAAATCTCTATTGTATCGATGGGACACGAAGAAGGACAAACCGCTTCGCATTAATCAGCGGTATGTTCCCTCAGGAGCACCCAAGAGCGAATCCGTGTTGGAGTAATTGGGGAGGGAAGCCCCATATCAGTCAAAGATAGCGATAGATTCAAGCTAAGCAAGAATAGAGATAGTGATAGGACTAACAACGCAATCTCGTTTGTTAAGTACCCCGCTAGCGCTGGCAAACGGAAGCCAATAGAAATAGATATCCTTCATGCTAGTATAGGACATTCGCAAAGGAAGAGTGTGCCACATGCGAACCATGCATGATCGGCAAAGCTAAGGTTCCCAGCCAATAGGTGGAGAGATATTACACCTAGATACGCAAGGACCCTGGCGTGTAATGTCAAGGACAGGCAAAAGATAAAATTTTTTCGTGACTGATGATTATTCCAGTTACACGTTAGATTTCTATCTTGCCCATAAGAATGAGTTTATTACTTGTCTCAAGAAGGCCATCAGCTTCTTTGAAACACAAACAAGTAATAAAATCAAGGAAATACGCTGTGATCAGGAGTTCACTGCCCCCGCAGAGGTGCGCAGGGAATACCCAGGCATAGTGTGGCAAGACGCAGCTACAGGAGATAAAGATGGCAATCCGGTAGCGGAAAGAATGAACCAAACGACAGGAGGACCCGCACGCGCTATGCGCATTCATGCTGGATTCCAACCCAATTTTTGGGACGAAATGGAACATACAGCATCCACTCTTTGGAACATCCTCCCGGCAACCACTGGCTCCCGTAAGGGTATATCCCCATACGAACAGCTTTTCGGTAGAAAGCCCCCAATGCATCAGATAAAACCTATCGGTAGTAGAGGAGTAATGCACATAGGTAAGACAGACGGCAAGGAAGCTATGCCCGGCAAAGTAGTTACGTTAGTAGGATACGACATACATAGAGAATTGTATCGTGTATGGATGGCAAACGAGTAATAGCTGGCGTTCGTAATGCTAGATTTAACCCGCGCAAAATAGGACCACTGTCAGGCGTGACCGCCCAGATAGATTGGAGAGACGAATCTGAGGGGGAGAGTGAGAAAGACACAATCACCACAGAACAACCTTCGCCAATCCAAGCCATTCTAGACGATGAAGATGAGGATCAACAACCACACTTCAAAGAAACGACACACGAGCATACGACAATCCAACCACTTGAAGCGATGAGGCCAGATTCGAATTTGCCAACTCACGAGCAAGGATTACAGGAAGAGCAGAAATCAGACCAGCAAGACGAGATCAGTATTGAACAAAGCTTAGCTGACGATCAGGACACAAACCTTAGTACAGGACCGATGCCCTCATCTGATTTCACTGCCCCAGAAGAGCCTCATACCGATCCAAACCGGTACATTGAGAAGAAGCCCCCGCCAACAAGGACTAACTTGGGAGCAAAGCAACAGTGTTAGCTCAGCCAATATAGTCACAGGCAAGAGAGAGGGGAAGCAAACTGACTTAAGTTCTACATCCACGCATCATGTTACGCTCATGAATGATGTATTGAATGATATGGATGATTGCATCTCTCATGATGAAGCAAGCGAGTGGTTATTTTATATTCATCTACCCACAGACTTAGTTGAAAAAGGAATGACACTGAAAGACTTGCAAAAATGAATCGATAATGAACTGAAAGCGTTAAGGGGGTTCAAAACCTATGAATGGGTGACGGCCGATGAAGTTAGGAAGGCAGGAGTCAAACCCGTAGGTTTACTTTGGGTTCATAAAGTTAAGACTGACGAAGCGGGCGTAAAATTCGTTAAGTCACGACTCTCTTTACGGGGAGATCAACTTGAGCCGGGCATCAGTTATAACCCCGAACAGCTTTACGTTCCATGTGCCAACCATAGATCAGTCTTACTGTTATTCAAACTATCAGTAAGCTTAGGCAACAAAATATATGCCGTCGACTTCAAGAACGCATACCTCAATGCGCTCATGAAAGACCCGGTGTATGCTCGCGCCCCTCCCGGTGTAACCGAGAAAGGACGCGAAGGGATGTTACCTAAGATCACTAAAGCTTTATACGGAGCCCCACAGGCAGGCAAAAGGTGGTACGATCTATTCGCAGAACTTTTACGAGAGCTTAAGGCAGACCCTTGCATGTTTATTCAAAAGGGAGTACACGTTAGTAGAGCCATAATAGGTGTCTTTCACGTAGACGACCTTTTTTTCATTGCCCCCAGCGAGAAAGCTTATAGGTACTTTTGCGATAGCCTCGAGAAACGATTCCCGATCAAAAGGCTAGGCGTAGCTAGAGAGTTCAAAGGCATGGAGATCGAACAAAAGGACGGAGAGATAATTGTGCACCAGCGCACATACGCGAAGAAGGTAGTTAAGTTTTTTGGTTACGCTGATTCTAAGCCAAGCGCTACCCCGTGCAGAAAAATCGATCCTGCCCCGATGCACAGTTCAGCCAAGCTCAGACAATTTTCAATTCCCCAGATAGTCGGTAGTCTCCTATTTCTAGCAAAGATGACAAGACCGGACATCGATGAAGCTGTAAACGCCGCGAGCGTTATGCAGACAATCGACGCGGGAGTTGCTTACGCGCGATTAGGCAAATGCATCCGCTACTTGAAGAATTTACGGGGTTTGTGATTCAAATCGGGCACACGATCCGGGTTGGTCGAACAAATTTCCTTTTATCCGGATGCCACGCACAAAGCGTGTCTCAAGACGGGTAAGTCGCGAACTGGCTACGTAATACTCGTCGGCGGCAGCCCAGTAGCTTGGTTGTCGAAGAGACAAACTAAGGTAGCTCTTTCTTCCAATGACGCCGAAATCATCGCTGCTAACGAAGCGCTTCGCGAGATGATGGCAGTCAAAAACATTCTCACCGAGATAGGCTTAGCACAAAATAATCCTGTTCATGTGTTCGAAGATAATGCACAAACAATCTTAGCAGCACAGCGAGGTTTAGCGGGACCGCAAACTAAGCATCTTCTCGTAGAAGAACACTATTTGCATGAACTAGAAACTCTCGGAATCGTAAAATTTCGGAAGGTAAGTACAGAGGAGCAAATCGGTGATGTTTTAACTAAGCACCTTCCTAAAGATCAGATGGACTATCTTTTGGATAAATTCACGATTAAATGGAATAAACATCGGTAATATTGTTAATTTCGAATTTTTCGTGACCAACGAATACGTTAATTTTCGTAACAGCAGTTTACGCAAATTTTCGCATACGCATGTATCGTACTCAGGTGTAAGAAGGCCCGAGCCGACTCTGAGAAGCGCACGAGCTATGCAACGAGTTCGTTGACTGAGATAGGAGCTTAGGGAGAAGAGAGCATGGAAAGCGAGCTAAAGTCACAGGACTTAGCCGCAGGATAGAATAGGCTCAGGGGGAGCAACCTATGAGAGAAACCGGCATAGTCAATAGTTATGGCATGTTATTGTTGACTTACTGTTCATTTTTCTTAATCAGGTAGTTCTTTTAGACGCGCGAATCGAATATCGATCGGAATCAGGGAAGTATAGGATAGATACATCTCACAAAGGTAGAATTGTTGGCATTGCTTCCGATTTGTCGATTTCGCATCATTTTATTTACATAAGCACTTCTTATTCGTTACCAACATTGAAATGCTTGATCTATTTCGTCATAAGTCGGATAGATGCATACAGATCTTAATTTTAATGTAGTAATTTTGTGTATTTATGAAGTTGCAAGATTAACGTTGCAAAACGTGAATATGTATCAGACGCATTTATTTTTATTACCATTGACAATGACGTCTCATATGAAGTTAGTAATACATTTGATATATAAAATTGCAACATGTTTTATGTTCAAATGCGATATTTGATATAATGGAACCATTTTTCATTTATGTTGCTTCTATTATGTTACCTTCTATCAATCCCACTTCGAAACATCATAGTCGTACTGACGACTCAGATTTTTCTAAGTCACACGTCATATAAGGTTACAAATGAGATAGAACATATACGATACAAATCCAGAAATCGACGCGCCCGGTTCTAACGAAGGAGTCCGAACAGCCCGGCATCAGATCTACGCGATCGAAGCTCACACCCGACGCGACTCGACGCCATCTGCTTCGTTTCGACTCCGCACGTTCAGCGCACAACGACCGCATGGACTGACGAGCGGACAATGAAGTTATCGCACCGCAGGCCGGCATGGCAAGGCTACTCATCGGCTAATCGGCGATGAAGCGATATCTCTGGGCAACGCGACGTATAACTATGATCGACGATCCCGACTCTACAAACGTCACGAACTTCGCAAAATTTTAATTTTACTCGCGTTATGCTCCGATTACGCATGACCCATTAATTGTTACATTACGGATAACAAATGGACATGGCCCATTGATTGTTACATTACGGGTAACAAATTGACACAGCCTTTGCCAATTAATTAACCAATGCGTACGATTTTACAACTGCGATGGACCTATCGACCTGCGACGACACGCACCTACGACGACTGCAGTTTAAGTGTAACATGGTTATTATCGCGCGATGAATTGGCAGTGTCCGACTGCACAGTATGGACCGAGGCGGCGATTATTATTAAATTTGTACAGAACTATTAGTATAGTATTTACAATTTACTTATTCCGTTCATTTACGATATTATCTAATTAAGGGGGAGCGTCACAGCCTCACACTTCCTAACGTATTTGTAATTACGATAATACCGTTTTATATGTTAGTCGTTATTTAGTGGCACAAGTGGCACTTAACTATTTACCAATACAGTATGTCTGTTACCATTTTAATCAGTACGGATGGATGGTTAGTTAAGACGCAGTATAGGTAGAACCGTTACAGTCATTCAGTCCATATTATAATTAGTCACAGTCATTAGTTGTGCTTCCAACCATAATCATTGCTAGTGACGTGGTATAGTTCTAGAGTAAAACGGAAAGTGATTGTATTCTCAGTAAAGTTCAGTTCCAGTAACAAGGAAGTAGTCGTGGGATTATTTTAGTGTCATTTACTGACATCCGGAACTCAATCTGCAGGAATTCCTCAGAAGGAAGAGTCCGTCAATTGTGTTTAATCATACTTGCTTTTAGTCGTGTGGATTTCAGATTTACGTCCGGAGCACTCCACTCAGTTCGGATCACGGTTTTATTCATCAGCGAATACATTCAGTCATCGTCTTTCACGGAACAGGAACGTGTTATCAAAGTGCATCACTACGGCCTTCATACAGATGGTAGGTTAGTACCTAGCTGGATTCGTGGAATGGGACAGTCGTGAGCGTGAAAAAGATTCAGAACACCAGTTGTTATATGGCGAAGAATTTGCAGAGGAAGGAAAGCAATCCGCACATCGTATACCGAACGAAGAAAAAGTATTTGTTTCACAAATCATCTTCGCTGGCAATAAAGGACACTGGATAGATAAACATACTCAGTTTTTGACGGACGATTGTCACCGTTCCGCGAGAGCTCATTGTGAGATGAGCAGTACCGACAGTTGTTTTCCATACTTCAAGTGTCCATTATGTTTGTTGAATTCAGAAGCCACTACCTCCGAACCTGTCAGCGAGCGCAAGGCAGAGAGTTTGGATAGTCTTTCGAAGCTCAGAAAGGAACCGAAGAAACTGAGAAAGTGAGCGTGGCTACGGTCGAAGGAGCAAAGAAATGTGCGCTACAACAGTCGGATGGAAGCAAGGAACCGACGATCGACGATATCGAGAGTGCTGCAAGTACATCAGCCGAACCTGTCAGCGAGCGCAAGGCAGAGAGTTTAGATATTTTTTCGAAGCTTCAGAAAGGAAATGAAGAAGTGGGCGTGGCTACGATCGAAGGAGCAAAGAAGTGTGCGCTACAACAGTCAGATGGAAACAAGGAACCAACGATCGACGATATCGAGAGTGGTGCAAGTACATCCGCTGACAAAACGTTCGTGGAATTAGGAACCTCTTCAGGCATCGCTAACTGTGACATCCCGGTAAGGGAAGCAGAAGAACTAGCGAGGCACGTTGCGGCGCACGACAAAGAAGCTCCACTCGGATCTGCTGCTCGTCCTGTACGATGGCCATATCTGCAAGGTGATGTTATCAGTGATCAGGTATCATGTAGCAGCAGCGTTATAATTGCTGTTGACGATTAAGTGCATATGTATACATCATTAAATTATTTTTGTATGATTGTGGTGTATCATGCAGGTGTTTGATGGGTCGAATGCAGAATCGCGCTTGTTACTATCGAAAGCGTTTCCCACATTATTCCCTGGCAACGGTGATGGTGATTTCTACAGGACGAAGACAATGAATATGATTTATCACTACAAAGTTATGCTGGGCACATGATGAGGCTGGGGACGGTTGATGGCGAAGACAAGAAAGTGCATTTGCTACATCCAAAGCACGACCGCTTTGCATTTTTTCTACATAATGTCTGGCAACGCAAGCTTATTCTCAGAGGGTCATCTTACTTTATCAAACACTTCCCAGGTGAGTCTTCTCGATTGACGTGGAAGGAAATCAAAGACATGGTGAAAGATCCCGAGAGAGTAACCTGACTATGTAAGAAGGTAGAAAGAATTTGCACACCAGAGTACGGCAGTCCGAAGGCGTGGTTTCAAACTAGACAGAATGTGTTATCCCTGATGATGAACGGTCCCGACGGGAGGCGAGGAGCTCCGCACGTGTTTTTTACTCTGTCTTGCCCTGACAATTGGTTGCCGGAGCTTCATGGGGACGGGAAGCATTTCAGTGGTATTCTTCCTCCGTTACGCCGCAGAGGAGATACATTACCTGAGTTCCATGCACGACGGATGGCAGCGATCAGGAACTGTGGCTTGGTTGGTGAGTTTTTCTGGAGCAAGATGACACACTTTGTTGATTCATTATTTGGAAAATACGTAAAAGCGTTGTGGAGTTTTTTGCGAGAAGAATTTCAGCAGAGGGGCGTCTCGCATGGTCACGGATGTGCAAGGCTTGGTGGTAACGCACCTGATTTTTTTGCGGAAGGAGAAAACTCCTGCTGCTGTTGCAAATCAAACATATCAGCAACGTGCCGGTAGTGAAGGAACGAGCAGACCACATAAGTGCGGAGATTAAGGCAAAGTTAATTGATTTCACTGATGGGCTTCTCGATGCATGGAACCGCAATCTGGACGTTCAGAAAGAGGAAAATCCACAGCCTAGGTCGGGAGGAGGTTCCTATCTCAGCAGATCGATCTTGAGTTGTGAGACTGCAGAGGAAGTGAAGCAGTTGGTCAGCGGAGTCCAACAACAGTGTGGACGACACGTTTGCGGTCCGAACAGCAAGTGCAGGCGACGCCAACCTAGCAAAAACAAGAAAAAGAAGTTGTCACCTGAAAACCAAACGAACTCTTCCCCTTGTAAGACTCTTCCCCCCCACCTCCCCCCTCCCCCCCCCCCCCCCCCCCCCCCCCCCCCCCCCCCCCTCCCCCTTCTACACACACATGCACACACACATACACACATACAGAGAGAGACACATACATACAAGCATACAGAGAGAGAAGGAATGTGAATAGCTTTACAAAAAGTTTGTACAAATATTAACACTTTATGTTTTGTTTATACAGCTACGAATCCTAACGACAGAGCGGAGAATGATCAAGATCAGAATGAAACGCAAGACAAATCTACGTCGCAGAAGGCAGACAAGGAATTTATGTGTCGGTACGGATTTCCTCACCCGTTACGCCAGAAAACAACTATAGAGATTGAGCGGCGCATGGACAAAGATATTTTGAGCAGACACGAGCATCCACCAGCGATTTTGAAGCAAGATATCAGGAGTTTGCTTGTGAGTTTCGAAATGGAAGAAGGCACAGAAGGCATGCTGCCTCTGGAAGCAGAATTAAAGATACTAACAGAGTGTTTAGCGCCGGAAGATGAAGGGAAAGGATTCCATCGTATCTGCGCTATAGACTTTCCTGTTGCGCTCAGTCTGATTATGCTACACTTCCGGGTGAAACATTATCCACGCCGCAATGATAGTCTGTTCAATTGCACATGCTTCATCATGTCGTAGCATTGGCCTGGGAATGGTGACATACAGTGTTTATTTGATTTTCTAGACTCCTTAACATAATATATGACGAAGTATATGTGCAAGTCGGAAACAACGAGTGAGACCGCTTTGCAAATGATGCAAGCGGTAGTCAAGGGTATCGAGTTTCAGCAGAAGGCTAGAAGCAAGAAACAATGTAGGAATCAGGCAAACGGAGAGAAAGTTACTGACGAACATATTGCGCCAGAGCAGGAAGAAGCACATGATTCTTCACAACCACTGCCAAGATCATCGACTGAACCAGGTCAAGGACACGGAGTCACATCTGCGAGCGGCGCAGAGATCACGAATGATGGAACCGTGATGTCTGGCGACCCTTGCATGCAGTTCGCCAGGAGCTGTCTGAGGTAAAGTCAAACGTGGAGACACGAAGGGGTAGGAGAATGCAATCCGACAACAAATCAGACCCCAACGGAATATCGGATGACGACGAAACTGGGGATATGATTCCGACCGAATTGATGGGCTTGTCAATGGTGGATGCCTATGCAATGAGGCCTCCTGAGATTGCTGGAGTGGATGTAACCAATTTGAGCCTTGTAGACTTCTTTTCAAGATTTTTCAGAAAGAAAGGTCGTTGGCACAGATACACAACACCTGTGACAGTGACGATCACCCCTACACTCCCGCGCTGGGAGAAACATGCAAGGCACGCGGACTGGTGTTATCAACAGCTGATAGCTCAACATCCGTGGCGTGGGGAGCGTCCGTACGATGAACTCACCTCTCGGACCACAAGAGCTTCGATCTGAATACCAGAGGTTCC
Organism: Paulinella micropora; assembly: GCA_019918135.1. NCBI lineage: Eukaryota > Cercozoa > Imbricatea > Euglyphida > Paulinellidae > Paulinella > Paulinella micropora. The sequence continues at coordinate 6,471 of WBZZ01005897.1, read as the reverse complement.
TTACGTACCACAAGCATTTGCGAGAGGAGTGGATCAGAACGTCAGTGGCTAAAGCAAGGGCCGACCTGAATCGTCGCCAAGGGAAAGCTGATAAATCCAGCGCGAAGGATAATGATACAAGTTCGGAGTCGTCAGATGCTTCCAGCGGCGAAGAAGATGAAGCAGGTGAGACCAGTGCGTTTGCTGACGAAAATGAAGACACCTACTCCACTGAAAGGTCAAGGATGCAGACTGAAGGTCAGAAAGCATTGCAGCAGGTAGCAAGAAAGCTGACGGAACTAGACATGGTGGATGAAACGGGGCCTGCACGAAAGGATTAGTCTGGCGATGCATCGGGATTCGGGAGAGTATTCGATGCCGCATATCGTGACAATATGATAGAAAGACTTAACTTAAGTGAGGAACAGATAAGCATGCTCTCCACATGGACCGCAGATCAGCGAGCTCCTTTCTTCGACCGTGGTCAATTACCAGAGGGCGACTTTACTCAAGGTGCGAATGCTGAACAGAAATTTTCGTTATTACACATTCAGGATGAGGTACGAAGGATCAGCGAGTTGCTGGATGCGGAGTCTGGGACAGGGGCTCTGAGCGAAAGCAGGGAGTGGGCCAAGATTGCTTTCGGTTTGTTTATCACAGGTAGTGGTGGGACAGGCAAGTCGTGGTTGATCAACAGAGCTTTGCAGCTCCTAGAACACGCTTACCAAGGCTATGTACTCACTGCCACTACGGGCAAGGCAGCAGCCTCGATTGGTGGCCAGGCCTTAGCATCCGCTGTCAAGCTACCGTGTGGGGAAGATCAGGAAAAACCGCTGATAGAGATGCATAATGGTTGCAGATATCTTAGTGAGCTCCAAGCAAAGTGGCACGACGAGAAGTGGCTCATTATTGATGAGATCAGCATGTTAGGGAAGAAAGGATGGTATTGGCTCAATCAGCGTCTGCGTGAAATCTGCGCTCCTTGTGATGAAGACTTTGGCGGGCTACTGTCTAATCATAGTTGGAGACATTGGACAGCTTCCGCCCGTGCTAGATCCCGCACCCTGGGAGCGAGACAAACCAGGACGGCCTTGTGAAGCGATTGGAACCAAGTTATACCAACGTGCCACCTCCAAAGTGGTGTTTCTGGAAGATGAGGTAAGGCTGGACCGAAGTAACTAGTTCACCACATTACCAAGTTTCAAGGAGTTTCTGAGACGGTATCGGTATGATCTCTGCATCCGTAGCGACTACGAGCTTCTCAAGACCAGGTTTGAGGGAGAACATTACTGAGGAAGAGCGACCGAAGTTTAAGGACTCCACATATTTTGCGTTTGAGAATTCAAAGGTAGATGCTGACAACCTAGAAAAAGTGCGAAGAGCAGTTTCCATTAGCAACGAAGCGATCGCCAGAATTGAAGCGGAGTACGCTCCTGGCCAAGCAGAATCTGATTCTTAGAGAAGCGCTCGTGAGTTCAGAGGCATGAGACACGAAGTGTATCTGGCGGCTGGGGCGCGGGTGATGTTGATACAGAATGTAAACCAAGACATCGGTCTCGTGAACGGCTCAACAGGGACGGTGTTAGGCATTATCTATGGCTCCGACCGGCTGCCACCCTCACTACCTTTGAGTGTGCTAGTGCAAATTGATGAAGGATGCGGATACAGACGCGGATCGTTCTTCGAGGATCGTCCCCGAGTGGTGAGCATCGTGCCTAGACAGTCAACCACCAGAAATGATGCAGCGGGACGTTATCGAAACCAGGTGCCGTTAGTAATGGGTTGGGCAGTGACTATTCACAAGTCTCATGGCCAAACATTTGGGCTGTCCAACGTGGATTTAGGGAAGTCAGATAATCCATTAGGGCTTGGTTATGTGGCGATCAGCAGGGTGCGGGCGTGAGAAAATTTGATACTGAAAGGGTTTTCGTTGGTCAGGTTGCTACGTGCAAAGCCACCCAAGCCTGGAGGCAGATGGGAGTGCAGACTGATCGAGATCAACCGTCTCATACACATTGCAAAGAAAGGAGGCCAGAAGGGTTTGGCTTATGTAATGCCAGAGCCCAGGACTCGCTATGGGCAAAGTTGTCTACGCAGAAAATACGAAAAAATCCTGCAACAATGTGAAAAACTCCACCAGATCAGAATCCCAGGCCAGTGTTGAGGATGAAGGGTCGCCAGCAGCTGGGGCAAAGCAAAGGCGGTGCTGTACGCGGTCATGACACAGCTCTTCCTTCAACCAAGCTTTGTGATTCAAGCAGCCAGAAGCAGTGCGAAAGCAAAAGCGGTGATACAGGTTCTCCTTCAACCGAGCTTGGTGATTGCAGCAGCCAGCAGCAGTGCGAAAGCAAAATCGGTGTGAGCTTGGACAAAGGCACACTTGCAAGCTTCTTCACATCTCCTGCACAAAGTCGTTGCAAGGATCAGTCCGTCGCGGATGAGGCAAGCAAGATCGGAGCTGACGGGAAGAAGACGAAGCAGCTGCAACAGAATCGTCAAGGTTTACGGTTACAGCAGCTACGTCTTATGAGTCAGGAAGGAAAGCTAAGCGTCACCAGCGTGGACAAAAAAGCAAGATTGAGTTTTGATCGTGCGATGCTTCCTGGTGAGTCTATGTACACCGCAGAGGAATTGAGAGAGATTCTTCGGGAACTTCCTTCATGGGATTCTTATGACTTGCCTTTCGAGGGCCTTCTGCGAGTGGTTACACCTGGCAAGGAAATATGTACCATTGTTGCCAGAGAGGCGTGCAGGATTTTGCAAAAGGAGCATCCGGACGTATGGGGACTCGTGGATCCCCAAGTGGAATACATGACTGACCGTAAAGAGGCGCAGCGAAAGTCGAAGCAAGCTTGCTATGACAGGATATATGGAGGAGGTGTCAATCCCGCCGGGTTAATCGCATCTAATTTTATACATATCGTATATGTAGATCCAAATCATTGGATCCTCCTTACTCAGGAGTTTTCCCTATGCAAACGAATGCGAAACGTATGCAATCCGGTGCGATGGACCCGAGTGAAACAGGGTGTTGGGAGCCTCGACAGCCAGTTGGTATTAGGAACCTTGGGAACACGTGCTACCTGAACACAGCGTTGCATTGCTCCTGTGTTCACGGAAGGATAATCTCTTACCTGAATGTATCGCGGGTGCAGCATGCGTTGTCTGCAGCTTGCGTCGTATCATGGGTACCCTCCGGCGAGAGAGAGAGAGAGAGTTTAGCAACACAGAGCCACACTATAGGTGTCTGAGGGATGAGACCATTCATTCCTTTCCTTTTAGGAATATCAGAATGTCTTCTTCCGTTAGGAGCTCTCGGATTTTTCGTGGCTATGTAGACCTCCAGATAAGAACGCAGAGTGCAATGAACCAAGATTTACACACGGTGGTAACGAGATTGCACGAGTGGGAAGGTGTTCTTGTTGAGTGGTCTCAAGGACACGGAGGGAACTTAGAAGTGCGTGGCGTACAGAAAGACGCGAGTTCGACACTCAGAAGAATCAATGAATACATGTCAATGTGTGAGGGCCAGAGGGTCCATGGACCTAGTGGCGGTTGGGTAGCACCAGCTCCGATCTGCCAAGGGGGTCTGCCTTTACAGAGATTAACCTTCACCCACCGACGAATCAGCATGTGTAATCACTGTCATACGCAGACAACGGGGCCATTGCCTGTGTTTCCTACCTTTAATGAACACCCGGCGGAGTGTTTCGTGGCAGAACCACTTGAGTTAGCTTGGCCAGGTGAGACAAAAAACGATGGAACCGGTAGTCGTTGTACACTCCAGGAACGTGTAGATTATCACTTCAGAGAAGAAATCCTGACACAATACAATTGTTCGCAAAGTTGCGAAGGGGCAGCAAGACTTCCAGTTACACAGCGACTGGAAATCATCCAAGAGGAAGGCCTTGCATGGCTCGCGATTGCGGTGGCGAGGGTGTGTTTGCAAGGGCACGCGCAGCGGAAGATAGTGCGTGAAGTGAAACTCTCAGCAAAATTGTCAACATTCCTGTTACAAATCAAGCAGGGACCGTCCAGATTACTCCGTATCAAGTAGTGGCTCTAGGTAATCACCAAGGCGAGGGTTCTGTGGCCGGTCACTATGTCGCTTACACGAGCATGCCTGCGAGGGGTGATGGTTTGATGTATAAAATAAGCGACACACAAGTGAGAACCTGCAGGGTTTCGAGAGCTTACAAAGAATGTAGCACTGGTTTACGACTCATTGTGTTGAAACGCATGGTGAATGCTCAAGCAGCCTCATTGCTAGTTTACAATCGCAAGCAACCGCTCAGTTCAACTTGATTATGTCTGCACAGACATCATCACTAGCGGTTGGGCCATCAAATTCAGGAGGTGCTGGTGGCGCTTCAGGATCACCAAGTTAGTTCATCCCTTCTTCAAGGTCGTCGTTAGTGCTGCCTACTTCCAGTACATTGGAATCCTTGAACACGCCGCCAAGGACTGGCAGCAAAGCGTGTGAGATGGGAAACTCTCCTGTAAGTGCAAGCCTGACAAGTCAAGCAGAAGAAGAATACGAGGCAGACTCCACTGACCACTCCTGTTCGAGCGCCAAAGCATGTAGGGATACCAACCAATCCTCTGTTACACAGGCATGCACAATCAGGCGTTGAGTCCAAACATGTACGTAGAACGATTGTACAGGAGCGTGAGTGGAGCGATGCTTTGCACTATTATGATTCTATACCCAAAACCAATCCCAACACAGTCAGGAAACAACGAGGGGCTTTAGAATTGCTGAAATTTGCTAAACTTTCGGAATGCAATCTTAAAATCATGGAAAGTCCAAGTCAAGACATAGGTTCGAATGACTGTTTTGTGTTTGCCATCGCTATGGCAGTAAGTTTGTTGCATGGACTTGGGCCTGTGCGGAAGGATCAATACGCAGGGAAAAGCAGTGTATGCATGCGGTGGCATCTACTGAGGTGTCTGTTGAAAAAACACTTCATCCCTTTTGAGGATGCTGCATGATGTAGCATCAAGTATCACAAAAGTTCGTTCAAAAGAATTTGTTTTAAGGATAGGGAAAACATCGTTGAATTATTAGTATCATTATTGAAAATATAGCACAAGTATTGTTATGATTTATTTAAAAAAAAATTAATGTTTATTCAAAAAAAATTATCGTTTTGAATGATGCTGTATGATGTAGCATGAAGTATCAGAACGATTCGTTAAAAAAATATGTTTTCAGAATAATGGAAACATTGTAATAATTTTTATTTTGTAGTAATTTTCATTGTCATTATTAATGTATAGTAAATCAATTATTATGACTTAATAAAAAAAAATACATTAGTTTTAATCATACACAAAACATACTAGTAGAGAGTAACAGAGGAAAGATAGAAGAGAGAGAAAGTATAGGAGAGATAGAATCAAGAGAGAGCATCAAGCAAATTTGTTTAAATGATTTATCATTGCTAGTTAGGTGTCACCGCTAACCACATTCTTTTAAACAGCATTACTGATTGTGGCACCCCTAGCCACATTACTTTAAGCAATGCATTTTCTAGTCAGTGGCACCCCTACCACGTTTGTGTATAGTTTAGTGGCACCTGGAACCACAGTCAACAGTTACGGAATGTTGTTTTCCTAAAGAAGACGTACCAAACGGTGACGATTTTTTCGTCTTCACGTGCACTAGTAGTGAAATGACTGAGGTGATCATCGAAAATAAGTTGCAGTGTGCAGAGGTCAAGCATGGTGACAATTTAGAACCGTTTACGAATTCAATCAACTTTTATCAACTTGCGCAGACAACGAATGACTCTGAACAAATGAAAACGGTAAGGGATGCTTTCTCCTCTTTTTATAACTCTCTCTCTCTACCTCTATCTACCTCTTTCTCTCTCTCTCACACTCTCTCTCACTCTCTCTCTATCTCTCTCTCTCTTTCTTTCTTTCTCACTCTCTCTCTCTTTCTCTTTCTCTCTTTCTCTCTTTCTCTCTCTTCTTCTTCTTCTTCATTTTTATTGAGAGAACAATTTTACAATTGGACTCAGGGAACGTCCACGTGAAAAGTATAGCTAGTAAGTTATACCTTTATCTAAGGTGGAAACCTAGTTATTCAGTACTAGTTGAGCGTATTAAGGAAGATATCGATATTAAATTAGTATTCAGCTGCTCAGTATTAATATTATATTATAGTTATTAAAATTAATATTTCTGTTTAGATATATTGTGCGGTGATATTAATATTATGTTGTTATGTTATGTATATATGTTATTGTAAAGGTGTAGTCGTTTATGTGCGGCGGCCCCCCCTCTCTTTTCTTTTCCATCTAGAAGAAGTGAAAGAGAGAGAGAGAGAGAGAGAGAGAGAGAGAGAGAGAGAAAAAGGAGAGAAAGAGAGAGAGAGGGGGGAGTTGAGAGTGGGCGTGGTTGACCATATACGTCGATTGATCCGGAGAGTTCTCCTTCTCTCTCTCTCTCTCTCTCTTTTTCTCTCTTTCTCTTTCTTTCTTTCTT
>WBZZ01005896.1:37500-45000 GCA_019918135.1 Paulinella micropora | reverse complement strand
TAATGTATGTATGTATGTATGTATGTATGTATGTATATGTTTGCACGTATGGTGTATATGTACGTATGTATGTATGTATATTTGCATGTAACGTATGTATGTTTGCATGTAACGTATGTATGTATGTTTGCATGTAACGTATGTATGTTTGCATGTAACGTATGTATGTATGTATGCATGTAACGTATGTAATGCTTGCATGTAAGTATGTATATGTTTGCATGTAACGTATGAACGTATGGTGTGTATGTATGTATGTATGTATGTATGTTTGCATGTAACGTATGTATGTATCTTTGCGTGTAACGTATATGGTATGCATGTATGCATGCATGCATGTATGTATGTATGTATGTATGTATGTATGTATGTATGTACGTATGTATTTTATGTATGTATCTATCTACATAATGTATGTACATAATGTTTGCATGTAACGTATGAACGTATGTACATAATTTTTGCAAGTAAAGTGTGAGCGTATGGTATGTATGTATGTATGTATGTATGTATGTATGTATGTATGTATATAATTTATGTATATTATGTTCGCATGTAACGTATGAACGTATGTACATAATTTTTGCATGTATCGTATGAACGTTTGTATATAATGTTTGCATGTAACGTACGAACGTTGGTATGTATGTATGTATGTATGTATGTATGTATGTATGTATGTATGGGTGTATAGGTATGTAAGTATGTATGTATGTATGTATGTATGTATGTATGTATGTGTGTGTGTGTGTGTATAGGTTTGCATGCAACGTATTAACGTATGGTGTGTATGTATGTATGTATGTATGTATGTATGTATGTAATGCTTGCTTGGAACGTATGATTATTTGCATGTAACGTATGAACCTATGGTATGTATGTATGTATGTATGTATGTATGTATGTATGTATGCATGTATGTATGTATGCGTATGAACGTATTGTATGTATGTATGTAATATGTTTGCTTGTCACGTATGAACGTATGGTATGTATGTTTGCTTGTAACGTATGAACGTGTATGTATGTATGTATGTAAGTAAGTATGTATGTATTCATGAATAATGTATGTATATAATGTTTGCATGTAAACGTATGTATATAATTTTTGCATGTAACATATTTATGCAAGTATGTATGTATTTATGAATAATGTATGTATGTAATGTTTGCATATAAACGTATGAACGTATGTATATAATTTTTGCATGTAACGTATGTATGCATGTAACGTATGTATGTATGTATGTATGTATGTATGTATGTATGTATGTATGTAATATAATGTTTGCATGCAACGTATGAACGTATATATACATATATATATATATATATATATATATATATATATATATAATGTTTGCATAACGTATGAACGTATGGTATGTATGTATGTATGTATGTATGTATGCATGTATGTATGTATGTATGTATGTATGTATGTATGTATGTATGTATATAATGTTTGCATGTAACGTATGAACGTATGGTATATGGTCTTATTTTCCCGCAGCATTGTGCACAAGAGATCATGTATGGAATTTACGTATGTAATGTTTGCATGTATCGTATGAATGTCTAGCATGCAGCCTGGAAGCGTGCAGTGTATCTATCTATCTATCTATCTATCTATCTATCTATCTATCTATCTATCTATCTATCTATCTATCTATCTATCTATCTATCTATCTATCTATCTAACTATCTATTCGGCATGCAGCCTCAAGGGACGCAGTGGCATCCGTCTATCTATCTATCTATCTATCTATCTATCTATCTATCTATCTATCTATCTATCTATCTATCTATCTATTTATTCGGCATGCCGGGGGGATGCAGAGGGCCAGCTGCGCAGTGCTCCGGCCTAAAACCAAACCCCCTATAATGACGATTTTGTGTCCGCCGTTAATCGCGCGCAGCGCAAGGGCTAAACAGGCAACCAACTCCTGACCATGGCTGATGAAGTCGGGGCGTGATGCAAAGGGTTGATGATGTCGGGGTTGTAGAAGGTAACTCACAACGAGCGTGAACTCCTGAAACCTCGGCTTGTTTGTGGCATCATCTCCTTAGGGCACACGCTCCTGGGGAGTGTTCTAGTGTTGTCCCGTATAGTTCAAAAGGGCTCGGCTACCTTTCGGCTTGAACTGGGCACAGACACCAACCACAGCGAGACAGTGGTTGGTGTGCAGCTTGGCCGGTGCTGAAAGTTCTTGTCGGGGGTAGTATAGGAGGCAATGGCTTTTCAAGCTAAGCCACGCCCATAGATTAAACATATCTATTCGGCATGCAGCCTCAAACACCGCAGTGGCTTGCGATCGAGAACGCTGGCCTTGATGGCGTCATGACAGATCTGAATAGGGAATATGAGGATCAGGCCAATGGGTAAGACAGGTAGAAAGATATGTAGGTAGATAGGTAGATAGGTAGATAGGTAGATAGGTAGGTAGGACGTCGGCCTTGCTCTCGTCATGGGGGATCTGAATAGGGAAGATGAGAATGAGGCCAATGGTAAAATAGTTTGGTAGGTGGATAGGTAGGTAGGTAGGTAGATAGATAGATAGATAGATAGATAGATAGATAGATAGATAGATAGATTGATAGATTGATAGATTGATAGATAGATAGATTAGATAGATAGATTAGGTAGATTGATAGATTGGTAGATTGATAGATAGATTAGATAGATATATAGGTAGATTAGATAGATAGATAGAAAGATAGATAGATAGATAGATAGATAGATAGATAGATTATATAGATAGGTAGATAGGTAGGTAGATAGGTAGATAGGTAGGTAGATAGGTAGGTAGATAGGTAGGTAGATAGGTAGGTAGATAGGTAGGTAGATAGGTAGGTAGATAGGTAGGTAGATAGGTAGGTAGATAGGTAGGTAGATAGGTAAGGTAGATAGGTAAGATAATATAGATAGGATAATATAGATAGGATAAGATAGATAGGATAAGATAGATAGGATAAGATAGAGATAGGATAAGATAGAGATAGGATAAGATAGAGATAGGATAAGATAGAGATAGGATAAGGTAGAGATAGGATAAGATAGAGATAGGATAAGATAGAGATAGGATAAGATAGATAGGTAGATAGATAGGTAGATAGATAGTTGATAAGATAGGTAGATAAGATAGGTAGATAAGATAGATAGGATAGATAGGTAGATAGGTAGGTAGATAAGATAGATAGGATAGATAGGATAGATAGGATAGATAGGATAAGATAGATAGGATAAGATAGATAGGATAAGATAGATAGGATAAGATAGATAGGATAGATAGATAGGATAGATAGATAGATAGACCTTATCTTATAATATCTTATCGAATCGAATCGAGTCGAATGCAAATCCAGTATGCGGCGTTGATGGACATACATATACACACATATAAATACACACACTGTTGCATAGGATGTATAAGATGTGCGGTCGTGCCGACTTTTTTCAGTATGCGGGTTTGCATGCGCTGAAATTGGCCTCCAAAGACGCCGAAAAAATTGGCACGGGAAGAGAGCTCAAGTCTCTCTCCCTTCTTCTTCTTCTTCTTCTTCTTCTTCTTCTTCTTCTTCTTCTTCTTCTTCTTCTTCTTCTTCTTCTTCTTCTTCCTTCTTTCCTTCTTTCCTTCTTTCCTTCTTTCCTTCTTTCCTTCTTTCCTTCTTTCTTTCTTTCTTTCTTTCTTTTTTTCTTTCTTTCTTTCTTTCTTCTTCTTTTCTTCTTCTTTCTTCCTTTCTTCTTCTTTCTTCTTCCTTCTTTCGAGAAGGAAGAAAGAAGAAAGAAAGAAGGAAGACTTTCTTTCTTCTTCCTTTCTTCTTTCTTTCTTCTTTCCTTCTTCTTTCCTTCTTCTTTCCTTCTTCTTTCCTTCTTCTTTCCTTCTTCTTCCCTTCTTTCTTCCCTTCTTTCTTCCCTTCTTTCTTCCCTTCTTTCTTCCCTTCTTTCTTCCCTTCTTTCTTCCCTTCTTCTTCCCTTCTTTCTTTCCTTCTTTCTTTCCTTCTTTCTTTCCTTCTTTCTTTCCTTCTTTCTTTCCCTCTTTCTTTCCTTCTTTCTTTCCCTCTTTCTTTCCCTCTTTCTTTTCTTCTTTCTTTCCTTCTTTCTTTCCTTCTTTCTTTCCTTCTTTCTTTCATTCTTTCTTTCCTTCTTTCTTTCCTTCTTTCTTTCCTTCTTTCTTTCCTTCTTTCCTTCTTTCCTTCTTTCTTTCCTTCTTTCTTTCCTTCTTTCTTTCCTTCTTTCTTCCTTCTTTCTTTCCTTCTTTTTTCTTTCCTTCTTTCTTTCCTTCTTTCTTTCCTTCTTTCGTTCCTTCTTTCTTCCCTTCTTTCTTCCCTTCTTTCTTCCCTTCTTTCTTCCCTTCTTTCTTCCCTTCTTCTTCTTCCCTTCTTTCTTTCCTTCTTTCTTTCCTTCTTTCTTTCCTTCTTTCTTTCCTTCTTTCTTTCCCTCTTTCTTTCCTTCTTTCTTTCCCTCTTTCTTTCCCTCTTTCTTTTCTTCTTTCTTTCCTTCTTTCTTTCCTTCTTTCTTTCCTTCTTTCTTTCATTCTTTCTTTCCTTCTTTCTTTCCTTCTTTCTTTCCTTCTTTCTTTCCTTCTTTCTTTCCTTCTTTCCTTCTTTCTTTCCTTCTTTCTTTCCTTCTTTCTTTCCTTCTTTCTTCCTTCTTTCTTTCCTTCTTTTTTCTTTCCTTCTTTCGTTCCTTCTTTCTTTCCTTCTTTCGTTCCTTCTTTCTTTCCTTCTTTCGTTCCTTCTTTCTTTCCTTCTTTCTTTCCTTCTTTCTTTCCTTCTTTCTTTCCTTCTTTCTTTCTTTCTTTCCTTCTTTCTTTCCTTCTTCTTTCCTTCTTTCTTTCCTTCTTTCTTTCCTTCTTTCTTTCTTCTTTCTTTCCTTCTTTCTTTCCTTCTTTCTTTCCTTCTTTCTTTCCTTCTTTCTTTCCTTCTTTCTTTCCTTCTTTCTTTCCTTCTTTCTTTCCTTCTTTCTTTCCTGCTTTTCTTCTTTCCTTCTTTCCTTCTTTCCTGCTTTCCTTCTTTCCTGCTTTCCTTCTTTCCTGCTTGCTTGCTTTGCTGCTTGCTTGCTTGCTGCTTGCTTGCTGCTTGCTTGCTTGCTGCTTGCTTGCTTGCTGCTTGCTTGCTTGCTGCTTGCTTGCTTGCTGCTTGCTTGCTTGCTGCTTGCTTGCTTGCTGCTTGCTTGCTTGCTGCTTGCTTGCTTGCTGCTTGCTTGCTTGCTTGCTTGCTTGCTTGCTGCTTGCTTGCTTGCTTGCTTGCCTGCTTGCTGCTTGTTGCTTGCTGCTTGCTTGCTTGCTGCTTGTTGCTTGCTTGCTTGCTTGCTGCTTGCCTGCTTGCTTGCTTGCTGCCTGCTTGCTTGCTTGCTGCCTGCTTGCTTGCTTGCTTGCTGCCTGCTTGCTTGCTTGCTGCCTGCTTGCTTGCTTGCTGCCTGCTTGCTTGCTTGCTGCCTGCTTGCTTGCTTCCTGCCTGCTTGCTTGCTTCCTGCCTGCTTGCTTGCTTCCTGCCTGCTTGCTTGCCGACAGATAGATAGATAGATAGATAGATAGATAGATAGATAGATAGATAGGTAGGTAGGTAGGTAGGTAGGTAGATAGATAGATAGATAGATAGATAGATAGATAGATAGATAGATAGATAGATAAATAGGTAGGTAGGTAGATAGGTAGGTAGGTAGGTAGGTAGGTAGATAGATAGATAGATAGATAGATAGATAGATAGATAGATAGATAGATAAATAGATAGATAGATAGATAGATAGATAGATAGATAGATAGATAGATTCCTGCCTGCTTGCTTGCTTCCTGCCTGCTTGCTTGCTTCCTGCCTGCTTGCTTTCCTGCTTGCTTGCTTGCTTCCTGCTTGCTTGCTTGCTTGCTGCCTGCTTGCTTGCTTCCTGCTTGCTTGCTTGCTTCCTGCTTGCTTGCTTGCTTCCTGCTTGCTTGCTTGCTTCCTGCTTGCTTGCTTGCTTGCTTCCTGCTTGCTTCCTGCTTGCTTCCTGCCTGCTTGCTTGCTTCCTGCCTGCTTGCTTGCTGCCTGCCTGCTTGCTTGCTTGCTGCCTGCCTGCTTGCTTGCTTGCTGCCTGTTTGCTTGCTTGCTTGCTTGCTGCTTGCTTGCTTGCTGCTGCTTCTGCTGCTTCTGCTTCTGTTTCTGACCCTAACCCTAACTTCTGCTTCTTCTGCTTCTTCTGCTTCTTCTGCTGCTTCTGCTTCTTTTGCTTCTGCTGCTTCTGCTTCTGACCCCTTCTGCTGCTTCTTCTGCTTCTGCTGCTTCTGCTGCTTCTGCCTCTGCTGCTTCTGCTGCTCTGCTTCTGACCCTAACCCTAACTTCTGCTTCTGCTGCTAACCCTAACCCTAACTTCTGCTGCTTCTGCTTCTGCTGCTACTAACCCTAACTTCTGCTGCTTCTGCTTCCGCTGCTTCTGCTTCCGCTGAATCTGCTTCCGCTGCTTCTGCTTCTTCTTCTGCTTCTTCTGCTTCTGCTTCTGCTTCTGCTGCTTCTGCTTCTGCTTCTGCTGCTTCTGCCTCTGCTTCTGACCCTAACCCTAACTTCTGCTGCTTCTGCTTCTGCTTCTTCTGCTTCTGCTAACCCTAACCTCTGTTGCTTCTGCTTCTGCTGCTTCTGCTTCTGCTTCTGCTTCTTCTGCTTCTTCTGCTTCTGCTGCTTCGGCTTCTCGCTGCTGCTGCTTCTACTTCTCGCTGCTGCTGCTTCTGCTTCTGCTTCTTGCTGCTTCTGCTTCTTGCTGCTTCTGCTTCTTGCTGCTTCTGCTTCTCGCTGCTTCTGCTTCTTGCTGCTTCTGCTTCTGTCTGCTTCTGCTTCTGTCTGCTTCTGCTTCTGTCTGCTTCTGCTTCTGTCTGCTTCTGCTTCTGTCTGCTTCTGCTTCTGTCTGCTGCTTCTGCTTCTGCTGCTTCTGCTTCTGTCTGCTGCTTCTGCTGCTGCTTCTGCTGCTGCTACTGCTGCTTCTGCTTGCTTCCTGCTCCTGCTGCTGCTGCTTGCTTCCCTTGTTTCCTGCTGCTGCTGCTTGCTTCTTGCTTCCTGCTGCTGCTGCTGCTGCTGCTGCTGCTTGCTTCTTGCTTCCTGCTGCTGCTTCTTGCTTGCTGCTGCTGCTTCTGGTTGCTTCTTGCTTCCTGCTGCTGCTGCTGCTTCTTGCTTCCTGCTGCTGCTGCTGCTTCTTGCTTCCTGCTGCTGCTGCTGCTGCTGCTACTTGCTTCCTGCTGCTGCTGCTGCTTTTTGCTTCCTGCTTCCTGCTGCTGCTGCTGCTTCTTGCTTGCTGCTGCTGCTGCTGCTGCTGTTCGCTTCCTGTTGCTGCTGCTGCTGCTGCTGCTTGCTTGCTTCCTGCTGCTGCTGCTGCTTGCTTCCTGCTGCTGCTGCTGCTTGCTGCTTGCTTCTCGCTTCCTGCTGCTGCTTGCTGCTTGCTTCTCGCTTCCTGCTGCTTGCTGCTTGCTTCTCGCTTCCTGCTGCTTGCTGCTTGCTTCTTGCTTCCTGCTGCTGCTGCTGCTGCTTGCTTCT
>WBZZ01005895.1:0-137164 GCA_019918135.1 Paulinella micropora | reverse complement strand
TACAAGACCACCTGCGCAAAAAAGGGGCTGGCGCCTGAGGTCTACGGCTGTCTTAAGCTTACGGAAGGATCCCCGGAGCTCCCCCCGGATGGGCGAGCTTTGGCCAGCGCCCAGCACCACTGGATCGCGATGGCCTTCACCCCTGGCCTCGAGCTCCAGCAGGAGACCAATCTACTGACCTACGCCCAGACAGGACCGGGCGGGCAGCGCAAGATCGAACCGTTTAGGACGTTTGTCGCGAAGTTGTTGGTCGGACTGGCGGAGATGGATACTATGCTTGCCAGCTTGACACCAACGGACACGTTGTACAGCAGAAGAGACCGATCTTTCGTGCTGGGCAACGTGAGGCCTGCGTATTTCAGGGGGCCAGGCGGGGTCGACAGGGCTAGAGCGAACTCGCACCCTCTATCTCGCTAACTGTTGAGCCTCATGGCGAGCAGCCTTGGGTTACTGCCGCACACGTACTCGGAGCTTCTGTGGACTCGGCTGACCGACTTGATGAAACTTCCGGTAGAGGAGGACCCCCCAGTGGGCGACCCCCCCAGTGGGCGCACCCCCCAGTGGGCAATACTCTGAAGCCGAGGTTGCGGGTGGTGGCCTGGTTGTGGTCGCAAGAGCTGGCGAGCGCTGGGGAGCCGGAGGACTGTTGCTGCTTGCTCCAGGCGGCCGGCGCGCTAAGCCGGGCCACGGCGCCCTGGCAGACCGACTGGTTCCGGACAGCGGCGCCCCAGCAGTCTCCACGCTGGTTCCGGATCAACGAGCCTGCTTACCATTCTTTAAAAGCGAAGGCCTTTGTCAGGACGCAGTGCGAGGCCGTTGGCAAGGGCTTTGTTTGGAGGCTAAGCTTTCTCGGACCAGACGAAATCAGCCAGCTTCTTGGTCCACCAACGCTGCTCCGTGAGGCTGCGAACAGGAACAGGTTGGATGCTGAAGTGCAAGCCTTTCTGTATGCGCTGGCGTCGGTCGGGACGTACTGGGCCGCCGCTAGGAAAGAGCTGCAGGAGGCTGAGACGAAGCTAGCGAACCTGCAAGCAGGCCGGCAGGGTCTGCTGGCTAGTGGCGCAAGGACCGACGTGGAATCGCCACTAAAAGTCGCGTCGGGCATCTACAAGGAACTAAAGAGTGGTCAACAAACTGGAAAGGGAAGCCGAAAAGTGGAGACACCAGAGATAATTGACATGCGGAAGCGTTTGCTGAAGGTTGCTAAGGAGAAGGTAGAGAAAGACTCGGCTACGTGGTGGCAGCTGGTACTTACTGCAGCAGGAGATACGGCTAGTAAGTCTGCCTTGGAAGAGAAGAAAGCAGCGTGGGACAAAGAGGTGGGCATCTGCACGAGTTAGCGCTTAAGTTGGTAGATGAAGAGGATACACGGAAAAGGAATAACCTCGCCCAAGCGTCGAAGAGGTTACAAAATGGCAAGAAGGGCTGAAGGAATGGATAAACAAAGGAGTAGCGGGGCTGCATGCCCCAGAGCTCAACCTAATACGGATTACGCGCGAAATGGAAGAACTGGAGGAGAAGAAAAGAAGCACCGAAGAAATCCTCGGGGAGTATACAATAAGCTCACGACAACAGCGACCGCCAGTCCGGCTGCGACCACAGCAGCTACAAGAAGCAGCGACTACAGAACCACCACAGACACCACGGGAGCCAAGACCGCGACCACTGCCAGGGACAGCGAAGGTGCTAGCCGCGCCAGGACTGCAGACTACCGAGGCGGTAGCACAGCGTCTGCAGCAAGAATCGCAAGCTGCAGAGGCACGAATACAGCAACTGGAGCGGCTGCTGCGAGCTCGGGAGGCACGGACAGCGCAGTTGCAGCAACAGCTGCAAGCGGAAAAGATGCGCACACAGCAGTTAGAGACGCAGCGGCAGCTCCGCAGGCGGGGACACCAGAGCCGCTAAAGGGGGGTCTGGACGTTCTGGCCCGAGCTGCCGGACTGGACGCGGGCCAACAAGTCAGGGTTCGGTCGTCGAACAGGGGGGCAGCGCAGACGAACCCAAGGTCAGGGTTGGGACGTCGAACAGACAGAGATCCGACCGCCCGGCCCGGGGTAGAAGATGCCAGGGTTTGGCTGCCGAACAGCCGGGGGTTAGGAACCGGCCGGCCGGGGCCAGGGGTCAACGCGCTTCTACAACTCAGCCAGGAGAACAGAAAACACAAGGGCGAGAACGGAAACAGTGAGTGAGGGAGGGGAGGGAGGGGGGGCACAGTGCGAGCGAAACAAAGGGAAGGAAGGGGGCCTCTTCTCGTGCGCGGCCCCTCGTTACTCCCCCGTTACTGTGATTAGTTAAAACCACCTAGATGATGGCTACTGACCAGCCCGGCCGACGACACACACCTGAGTTTCCGGCCGGGGCTTGGCGCCACGTCCGGGACTGCCTGGGCTGGGCCCCGCGCGTGGCCGCCCTCAGCCCCGAGTTCCGCCTGCTGCTGGGCAAGGCCGAGTCCTGGGCTCACTTCCGCTGCGCCGAACTCGACCTGGCCCATCGTGCACAGGCCAGCTCTTTCCGGGCCTGGCCCGGCCCCGTCTGGAGCCAAGCCCGGGCCCAGGTCACGACCCTGCGACTGAGCCTACCTGGGCTAGACGCCCTGCGCGAGCAAAGTTTTCCGGGCCTCCTGGTTGACAACTTGGTCCTCACTAGCGGGCCTAGCGGCGTGGATGACTCCGCGGTCCATCTCTTGACCCAGGTCTGGCCCGACCTCAGGCGCCTTAGCCTGCGCCGCTGTCTTCACGTGACCGACGCGGGGCTGGAGCACTTGGGCCGGCTGCGCGACCTGCAGCAGCTCGACCTCGGTGGCTGCCCCCGGCTCCGGGGCGCTGGGCTCGCTGGCTTAGCGGAGCTGCCAGGCCTGCAACGGCTCGAGCTTGCTGACTGCGCGGAGCTCACGGACGCCGGGCTCGAGCGCTTGGGCAAGCTGGCCAAGCTGCAGACGCTCCTGCTGTGCCGCTGTCCCCGGCTCACGGACGCCGGGCTCAACAGCTTGACCGGCCAGGGTGCGAAGCTGAACAACAGCATGCGAGTGCTGGACCTCTCCGGTTGCACCGCGCTCACGCGTGACGGGCTCCGGTACTTGGCCAAGCTGTCGAAGCTGCAGACGCTCAGCCTCGCCGGCTTTACTGGGGTGCTAGGCCCCGAACTAACGTCATCGTGCGTCCAACGGGGAGAGTTGCCTTTGTCCAAGCTAGAAAACAGCCTGCAGAGTCTCAACCTTTCCCGCTGCGCGAACCTCATCGACGCAGGCCTCCAGCACCTGTCGTGGCTGAAGGAGCTACGGGCGCTCGACCTCTCCGACTGCAAGCAGCTGACGGGCCAAGGGTTCACGCACTTGAAAGACCTGACGAGCCTGCGGCGGCTCGACCTACAGGGCTGCACGAATCTCGCGTATGTCGGGGTCGCGCACTTGGCCCAGCTAAGGGGACTACGGGAGCTGAACCTCAGCGGCTGCGCAGAGATCACCAACACTGGGCTTTTTTGGCTCTTGGCACAGTTAAGGGAATTGCGGGTGCTCTGCCTCCGGCTCTGTGCACGGCTCACGGACGAGGGCCTTTGTTTCTTGGCAGGGGCGCACTACTTACAGCGCCTGGACCTCAGTGGCTGTAGTGGGTTCCAGGGTTGGGGGAGCCCGTGGCAGCTGCCAGACCTGCGGGTGCTATCCTTGGCCGACTGTTCCAACCTTACCACGCTAGGGTGCCTGCGTGAGCTGCACGGCCTGCAGAAGCTGGCACTCGACCGGTGTGCCGGGCTCACTACGCTGGCCCCCTGGCGCAGCTGTCCGGCCTGCAGCAGCTGTCAGCGGCCGGCTGTTCCAAGCTCACTACGCTGACAGGCTTGGAGCGGCTGCCAGACCTCCGGCTGCTGTCCCTGGCCGGCTGTTCTGGCCTCATTGAGGTGAACGGCCTGCGGGAGCTGTACGGCCTGCAGAAACTGGCACTCGACCGGTGTGCCGGGCTCACTACGCTGGCACCCCTGGCGCAGCTGTCCGGCCTGCAGCAGCTGTCCGCGGCCGGCTGTTCCAAGCTCACCACTCTGGCAGGCTTGGAGCGGCTGCACAAGCTGCAACAGCTGAATCTGTCTGGCTGCTCCGGCCTCACTGAGCTAAAAGGCCTGGAGGGGCTGCGCAGCCTACAGCAGCTGAGCCTGGCCGGCTGTGTGCAGCTGCGGGACGCCCAGCTTCCGCACTTAGCGGGACTACAGCGCTTGCGGCAGCTGAGCCTGGCTAACTGCTCTGGGCTCGAAGGCAAGGCGGGCCGGCACGGTCGCGGTTTGGGGACAGCTCACTCGCCTGGAAGAACTGAGCTTGGATGGCTGCGCGGCGCTGTGTGAGCTAGGCCTCCTGGCGGGGCTGTCCGCGTTACAAAAGTTGATCTTGATTGGGTGCACCAAGCTCCTGGCTACCGAGCTACGCCACCTGGCCGGAATGCAGGCGCTGCGAGAGCTCCATCTTTCCGGCTGCGTTGGGCTGCAGGACAACACTAAGGACTCCGCGGCGCACTGGCTGGCGCTGGCCAAACTGCAGCGACTGACGAAACTGTACCTGACCGGCTGCACGCAACTCACGGGCCAAGGGCTAACACCCTTGTCCGCGCTGCCCGGGTTGCAGGAGCTGTACCTGGGTCAGTGTACTGGTCTGACACTAGAAGGGGTCAAGGGATTAGCCAAGTTGCGCACGGTACGGCGACTGGGCATTCAAGGCTGCGAGCAGATAACCCCGGCCTGGCGGGAGGCTTTCCAACTAGCCAGGGCAGCGGAGGGGTTGGGCCCCCCTTAGCAGCACCCGCAATTAACTAGCCGGGCACAGCCCGCGGGAGGAGGAAGGCCTGGCTCGCTAAAAGACCATCACTGCCCTGAGCGAGCTGCCTGGCCGCGCAGCGAGCTCGGACGACGGCCTGCCTTTCTAGGCTCGGCCCGCGGGGGAGGAGGAGGGGGCTGGCTCTCCCCCCCCCCCGGGGAGAGGTGAAGAAAAAAGGGTACCAGCCCCCTTCCGCGGGCTACGCCGGGAGCGGCGTGCCACGCGCCGCCGGTCAGGGGTCGAGAGGGCCTCCCCTCCCCCCCCCAGCCTCCGGCCGTGCCGGCGCGCGCACGTGCCCCCCCCCGGGGAGGGGGGCGCTTCCCGCGGGTGCGCGGGCGGCTGCCCAGGCCAGGCCAGCGGGCCCGGCCCCCCGGCCAAAACGATGTCGGACCTCGCCGCCAAGAAGCGCCGCGCCGAGCCGGCGCTCGACCGGGCGGCCACGGTGCCGCTGTGCCCGGACCTGTGGGTGCCGGCCGACGATGCGCGCTACGCCGCCTTCCTGGCGCTGCCCGCCGCGGCCCGCCAAGACTACCTGCTGACCGCCGCTCGCCTGGTGGAAACGCTAGCCCACCGGCCGGCGTGGGAAGAGCCGGGCTGGTGCGAGCGGCTGCGCGGCCGGGTCGAGACGCTGTGCGCTTCGCTGGGCGACGTGCGCAAGAACTCGCGCGACCAGGGCCGCTGGCAGGAGCTGTGCGTGGCCCGGTCGTTGGACCGGGCCTGCCGCGCCTGGGGCGGGGAGCTCGCGGACGTGCAGGTGGAAGACACGGCCGCCCTGGTGCACCAGCGGCAGGCCGACCTGGTCGTGCGCGGCCGCTACCGGGGCCAGGAGGTGCGCGAGGTCTGGGTCGAGGTCAAGTCCAACGGCCACTCGGTGGTCGGCTCGGCGGCAGTGGACGCGCTGCTGGCCAAGGTCACGGCGGCCCCGCCGGGCCCCCTGGTCGGGGCCGTGCTGTACGCCGAGGGGGCGGTGGCGCGCTGCAGCTCGCTGCCCGAGCTGCGCTGGGCGGGCCCCCGGCCCGTCGTGGTGCTGTCGCACCAGGGCGCCGGCGACGCCAGCGACCTGCTGGCGCTGGTGGTGCGCTTCCTCCTGGTGGCGGCCCCGGCGGCGGCCCCGGCGGCCGCGCCGGCCGGTGAAGGCGAAGGTGACGGCGGCGAGCGGCGGGAGCGCGAGCTGCGGTCGCAGGTAGAGAGCTTTAGCCGGCAGCTGCGGGACGTGTGCGCCGTGCTGACCAAACAGGCGTCCAGCCTCCGCCTGGCCGAGAAACACTTGCAGGCCGCGCGCCAGTCGGGCGAGGGGCTGCTGGGGGCGCTACAGGCGCGCTGGCTGGGCCCCGCCGACGCAAGCTAGCGCGCGTCGTCATCCTGGGCCTTTAGTTTGTACTCCTGGCCTACCACTAAAACTAGCCTCTCTCTGTCTTGGCGTCATCAGCTCCGGCGGCCGGCCGGTCCCGTGGAGGAAGCAGGAGGCGAGCCTAGGGGGGGGCTCAGCCGGTGCCGGCCGGCGTGTGGCCGGCGCCGCGTCAGACTGACAGTGGCCGGGGGGGGGCCTGCTTTCTTTTAATAAAACTCACCAGCCCTCTGGTGTGGCTGGGTAGGACGTCGTTCGCCCTCTCCCCCTCTGCCAGGCCGGGGAGCTGGGGTCTAGTAAAACCCCGGCGCTCCAACCCCCGGGGTGCCGGCCGGGGAGGGGCAGCCTCCGGTGGGCCACACCAGCACAGCGGTCGGCCAGCACGTAGGCCGCCGGCGCCGGTGGTCCCCGGGCGCGACCCGGCGCGACGGCTTACTGACAGCCGCCAAAGCAGCTAGCCGCGTTGTAGCAGCCGGTCGTGCACTTGCAAAGCCGCCCGGGATACCAGGACGGCTGACTGTTCTGCCCGCAGTAGCAGCCGCTGCGGCAGGAGCCAGTAGGGCTGTTGACGGAATTCAGGCCCCCGCAGTCCCGGGCGCAAGTACAAGGCACGCCCCCTGGTACCGAGGTGCTACAGACGGTAGCAACATACTGGCAGCCGGCGCAGGGCTGGGGGGCGGCGGTCGTGGTGGTCGTGGTCGTGGTGGTGGGCGCCTCGGTCGTGGTGGTCGTGGTGGTGGTCGTGGTGGTCGTCGGGGCGTGCGCCGTGCAGTAGGCGCTCGTGTCCCCCGCGGGGGAGCAGGGTTCCTGGAGGGGGCCCGCCGCGCCCACGAGGTAGAACTCGTCCACGTTGGGCCCGGGCAGGCTCTCGCTCTGTTCCACGAAGGCGAGGTTGTAGTCGGAAGAGGAGGCCTCGAGCACGCGCGCGGGGCCGCCCTGCGTGTGGAAGACACGGTAAGCGTAGCCATAGCTGGCGTCGTACCGTTCGCCCTGCACCAGGCTGACCCACAGCTGCACCGCGCTGGCCGGCTGGGCCGTGGTCGGGTAGAGGCTGGCTAGCTCGGTGCTGCTGAGCCAGGCCGAACTGGTGTAGCAGAGCACTTCGGTGTCGGCTACGGTCGGGCGTTCCGGCACGTTCAGGGCCAGGTCACGCAGGTTCTGCTCGCCGTTGGCGGCGCCGAGCCCCAGCCCCAGGTGCGAGACCCAGCCGTTGGCGCAGCTGCCGCAGAAGAGGCGCCGCGTGTTGGCCTGGTGGAAGCCGCACGGGTCCGTCTGAGCGCAGCAGCCGAGCGTGGCGTGGCGCAGCTGCAGCCGGTTGGGCAGGAAGAGCGACTGGGGGTGCGTCGCGAGCGGCGTGGACTGGCCGGCCAGGTGCAGCCAGACGCACGCGTTGCCGGACCCGTCCGCCTGGCGCACGAGCGAGTTGTCCGGCCCGGCGGCGCACAGGTAGCCGCCCGGCGCCGGGTCGTAGGCGAGCCGGTACGCCCAGCCCTGGTCCCGGCCGTACAGGCCGCGCGCAAACTCGTACCAGTCGACGGGCTCGAACCGCCAGGGGAACGCCGCCGGGTTGTACCAGTCGACCCCGGCGCCCGTGACGCCGAGGCAGTAGCCGGAGCTGCCCCCGAAGCCGCTGGTCTGCAGGTACTTGCACAACCGGGCCGAGGCTCCGCTCTCGGTGATCTCCAGCACGTCGGTGCCGTAGTAGTGGCACCGGTCCAGGACCGAGGCCGGCTGCCCCGCCCCGGCGCCCAGGTGCAGGCAGTAACCCGTGTGCGCCAGGCTCTCCAGGCGCCGGATGTCGGAGGGCGCCCCCCGGGCAGGCAGGCCGGGGGTCTTGGTCGGGCTGGCAGACGACGACAGCGAGCGCGAGGGCGTGTTGGTCGGGCTCAGCGAGGCAGACACGCTGCGGCTGCTCGTGACCGAGTGGGTAGGCGTCAGCGTCGGGCTGGGGGACCTGGTGCGCGCGGTCCCGGCGCAGCCCCCGGGCGCCTGTCCACCGGCAGGTCCAGGAAGCCCGCGCACACGCGCTGCAGCGCCCAGTCGGGGGTGTCCTCTGCCGCCGGGAGCTGCTGCCCCGCCAGGCTAAAGGTCGTCAGCGCGGTCGCGCCCGCAAACATGTCCTCTGTATTCTCCACTCTGGCCAGATCCAGGCCGGGCAGCCGTGCGTTGAAGGCGGACGCGCCCTTGAGCAGGCCCCGGAGGTTCACGGAGGGGGTTTCCCCCAGGAAGCGCAGATCGCCATTGAAGGACACGGCGCCCTCGAGCAGGTACGAGGCGTCCTGCAGCACGGGGGCGTACCAGTCCAGGTCCGTCAGGTTGAGTTTGGCCGCGCCCTTGAACATGCCGGTGGCGTTCTCTAGCGAGTGGAAGCCCCAGTCCTGGGCCGGGATAAACACCTGGGCGGTCGCGGCGAACATCCAGGCGGCGCTGCGCACTTGCCGCAGGTTCCAGAAGCGCGCGCCCCCCCGAACGTGATCTGCGGCGATTCGGCGAACATGCAGTCGGTGACCTCGGCGGCGCTCAGGTCCAGGCCGGCCGCGTCGAGCGAGGCGTCGCCCATGTAGCTGAAGGAGCCTTGGAAGGAGCGGACGTGCGAGGTCTGCAGGGTGGACAGCGGGGGCAGGCCTTCCCAGGAACGCAGCCCGTGGAAGTGGTAGCCACTGTCGGGGTGCAGGTACAGCTGGGCAAAGCTGTCGATGGACACGAGCGACGTGCCGCCGCCCTGCTCTTGCTGCCGGACGTGCCAGGCCGGGGTCATGGCCCAGCCCAGCACCTTGCCCGTGATGAGGATGGTGTAGAACCCCGGGGCGGCGTACTCGTGCGTGCACCACGAGCCGTCCTCGTTGCTGCACACCACGGGGGCGTGCCGTCCCCCCAATCCACCGTGTACGTGGGGTCGGTGGGCAGGCTCGTCTGCAGCAGCGCGCGGCGGCGGGTGGGGCTGGTTGCGTTGGGGTCGTTGCTGGCGGGGATGGTAAAGTTGCCGCCGGCCCCGCCCGTGACATTGAGGCCCAGGCTGGTGGGCGGCAGGGGGGTAGGGGTGGCCGAGGCGGACGCGGTGGGCGACTCGGAGGCGGTCGGCGATTCCGAGGCGGTCGGTGATTCCGAGGCGGTCGGTGATTCCGAGGCGGTCGGTGATTCCGAGGGCGTCGGTGATTCCGAGGGCGTCGGCGATTCAGAGGCGGTCGGCGACTGGGACACAGAGGCCGTCGGTGACTGGGGCGCGCCCAGCGACTGGGAAGCGGTCGGCGACTGGGACACAGAGGTGGTCGGTGACACGGAGGCGGTTGGCGACTGGGGCGTGCCCAGCGATTGGGAAGCGGTCGGCGACTGGGACACAGAGGCCGTCAGTGACTGGGAAGCGATCGGCGACTGGGACACAGAGGCGGTCGGCGACCGGGACACAGAGGTGGTCGGCGATTGGGGGGCCGCCGGCGACTGGGACACGGAGGTGGTCGGTGACTGGGGCGCGCCCAGCGACTGGGAAGCGGTCGGTGATTGGGAAGCGGTCGGCGACCGGGACCCAGAGGCGCTGGGCGAAGCTGGACAGGGTCGGCGTGGTAGTGACCGTCCCGTACGGGTGGTCATAAGGACAGAAGCCCGACCCTGGCCACAGGCAGGTAGCTAGTATTAACACCAAGGCCAAGACCGACAGGGCGGCAGGGCGCGCTGGAGTGGCATGGCGGACCAAGCGCAGCTAGAGACTCCTGTCTGTGCACACAGCTGGGGAACTTCTGTCTGTGCACACTATCCCCTAGGGGCCACGCCCTCTGGTAGCACCTGTGCTTGGGACTCGGCGCAACTGGGCTCTTGCGCTCTTTAAGTACTGCAGCACACGGGCAAGGAAGTGGGGCCCCCCCCTCCCCTCCCCCCCCCCGGGGCCCTGCTCTCCCTGTCCCCCCTCCGGGGCCCTGCCTCCCTGTCCCCCTCCGGCCACCCCTGCCCCGCCGGCCGACGCGAGGATTCTGCTCTCTTTTCCCCGCCTTCCTTGCGTCGGCCGGCCAACGGCGCTAGTGTACTAGGCAAAACACCAGCCCATGTGGAGAGCGTGGCTGCTCGTGCTAGCCCAGGCCTGGCACGCGCTCGGCGACGGCTACTGCCCCAACTACGGGCCGGCGGCGAACCCGGCGCCCGGACAATCGCCGTCGCCCTCCCCGTCGCCCTCCGCCCAGACGCCCGTGTCGGTGTCGGCTTCGCCGGGCCTCGTGCTGCAACAGGCACTGGCACCCTACCACTGCCTGTACTACGAAGAAGACGCCAGCCTACACACCGCCCGGGGGCTGGTCTTTTTGCCCTGCCTGGTCACGACGGGGATCTCGGACACGACGGTCCACTACCCCTTCTACTTGCGCAACTACCGGCTGGACCAGAGCGATGGCCACCTCTTTAGCGTCTCGTCCCCCAACTTTCTGACCCAGTGCCTGCGCTGTACCGGCGGCGACTGTGGCTCTGGCTCGTTCGAGCTGGTGCTGTGCGCCAACGCGGGCGAGAGCGCCCGTGTCCGCGCGCAGCAAGACGACGCGGGGTACTACTCGCTGTACACGGACCAGGGAGGGGTCCTGGAGGCCTTCGCGCAGCTCTTGCCCTACCGAGAGGCTAGCGGGCCGGTGTTGGCGCACGCCGGTCACCACCTCTGGGGGCTGTCGGGCCTCTGCCTGCCGGCGTGCAGCCGGCCCGGCACGTCCGCGCGCGCGCTGAGCCTGCTGGCCCCCTGCCCGCCCTCGCCCCCGGCGCTGGACGGCGGGTGGTGGTTCGACGACGCCGGCCGTCTCGCGGCCGGGGGGGAGGGCGCACGGGGCCTGCAGTACCTGCGCGCCGGCGCCCCGTACTACAGCGCGGCCGGGACGGCGTGGCTGGCACCCGGCGCCAACTCGTCCTGGGACGTGCCCTGGCTCGCCGACGTCTGGGTGCTGCGCATGGCCTACGCCAGCCCGACGTACGCGCTTGGCCTGCCAGAGACCAACTGGTACCAGCTGTCTCGCGGCTCGGTCACCCGGCCGGCGGGCACGTTGCAGGCCAGCAACCGCAGCGAGGGCACCGCGCTGGCCTTCCGTTACGGCGAGAACGAGCTGCGCTTCCTCGGGGCGGGCCCGGCCGCCGAAGCGACCCAGTTCCTGCTGTATCCGCCGCCCCGCCTGGCCGCGGCGGGGCGCGCCGAGGTGCTGGCCCTGCACGCCAGGGGCACGCGCTGCCTCTTCCCGGTCGCATACAACGGGGCGGGCGCCAGGTACACGCCCTACGTGCCCTGGCTCGGCGACTGCTGGTCGCGCCCACACAACGCCAGCGCCAGGATCTTGGTCGCGAACGGGCGCCTCTACTACCCGGCCGACCCCGCGGGGCCTGACTACCTCCGCTACTGCCTGCGCGCCCAGTCGCTGCGCTTCGAGCCCTGCGAGTACGTAGCGGACCCCGTGTACGTGCACCCGGGGCTGCAGGTGCTAGCGTACAGCTACGGGGGGGGGCTCCGGTTCCTCACCACCACGCCGGACGGCCAGGGGCTGCAGTCCGCCGGCTGGTGGGCGCCGGCGTTCCCCGGCCCGCCGCCGCCCTTCGAGCCTGTGGCCGTGGGCGCGTACGCCCCGCCGGACGCCGGCGCGCTGTACCAGGCGAACAGCTTCTTCAGCGGCTCGGGCCTGTGCGCCCTGCCCGGGCTGACCGCCAGCGGCCGCTGGGAGCTGTCGCTCCGCCCTTGTCCGTCGCGGCCGCGCAGCACCGACCTGCTGTACCTGAACCCGTCGGGCCAGCTGGGAGCGCTGATCCGCGGCCAGCTGCGCTGCCTGGGCTGCCAGGCCGCGGCCTGCCCCGTGGCCGCGTCGGCCGCCCAGGACGCCCCGGCCCCCGAGCTGGGTTTCTGGCCCTGCGAGGCCAACGGCGACGGCTTCGACGGCCTGGCGGACTACGTAGTGCTCGAGGCCAACGCGAGCCTCTTCCACCGGGCCAGGCTGGCGAGCGCGCCGGACGCGCTCCTGCAGCTGAACCCCTCGCGCACCGCCGCCGCCGGTTTCTTCTTCCTGGCCGCCGCGTTGGCCACGCACCCCCTGACGCTGCGCGCGCTGAGCTCGCCCGCCGGCGCACCGGACCCCTGCGCGGTGGACCCGCCCCCCGCCCCCTTCCGCTTCACGCAGGCGCTGACGGCCGCGTCGCTGGGCCCGTGGACCGCGAGTTGCTCCGGCGTCAGCGGCGCGTCGCAGTGCTGGCACGCCTTGGACGGGACCGACTACCAGGCCGGGCTGGCGGCCGGGGCCCGGCCGCGGGAGTGGCTGAGCCGCAGCTTGTACGACCCCGGCAACGGCACGTACACGGGCGGCGAGGCCCTGGGCGGCGAATGGCTGCAGCTGCGCCGCACCGACGGCCAGTACCTGCGCCTGACCAGCTTCGTGCTGTCCGGCTACGCGGACCCGTACGACCCCCCGGCGGGCGCGAGCGGCAATGCCCGGGCCCTGTACGTGTACGGGACCGAGAGCTCGGCCGACACCGACTGGGTCCAGCTGTTCGACTCCCCGTACGCGGGCCAGGATGGGCCGTGGCTCCCCCTCGAGAAGCGCAGCTACGTCGTGCTGTCGACCACGCGGGCGTACGTGGCCTTCCGCTGGGTCTGGGTCCGGATCTACCCGCGCAACGACACGGGCTCGGCCGTGCCGCGCCCGGCCCGCGTGCCCGAGCTGTACCCGAGCTTCGCGCAGGCGCACACGGGGCTGTGCGGTGGGATTCAGGGCCTGGCCTGCACCAGCGGCACGGAGGGAAACTACAGCTGCGCGTGCGGGGCGGGCTACCGGCCCAACCTGCGCGAGGGCAGCTACCCGGCCACCTGCCTGGACGTGGACGAGTGCGCCCTGGGCGCGGCGCCTCCCACGACGCGGCCCGGGCGCAACTTCACGCTCGCGGACCGCGGCGTGCGCTGCACCGCCTCCGCGTACGCGCAGGGCTGGGCGGGGACCGGCGGCTGCGAGGCGGCCTTCGACGCGGTGGGGGGGCTGTACTGGCGGTCCCCGGCTAGCTTCAGCCCCACCACCGGCGGCTGTACGGCGTGCCCGGCGGTGCCCGGGGTCACGCAGCCCGTCGGGTTGGTCGGAGAATGGCTGCGGGTCGACCTGGGGGCGGTGTACCGTCTGCGCGGCTTCGGGCTCATGCCCTCTGCCTTTACCTCCTCGGCCCCGCGGTGCACGCGCGTGTACGTGAGCGTGGGCGCCGGCGACTCTCCGCAGCACTGGTGGGACGCCGTGCAGACCAGCTGGTCCCCCGCCACCAGCTGGTCGTCGGCCGAGTCCTGGTTCGAGCCGGCCTCCCTGGCGGTGGCCCGCTACGTGCTGCTGGCGTTCACGGAAAGCCTGCCGGGCCAGACGCAGGTGGCGCTCGACGACGTGCGGTTCCGCGTGGCCGACGACATCGCGCCCAGCGCGCCCGCCGGCCTACTCTTTGACTACAAGTTCGATGCGGTCTGGACGGCAACGGACTACCACCAGGACACGGGCCTGTACACCGGCATGGAGAGCCGGGTCATCGGGGGCGTGACCTACCCGGGGGGCAGCCTGGTCTACGACCTGGGAGGGGTCTACCTGCTGCACCGGCTCGCGCTGGTCGGGATGGTCGGGCTCGCGCAACACACGGGGCCCAACAACCTGACCTTGGGCATCGGCAACAGCTCCAGCGGACCCTTTGCCCTGTGGCAGCGAGGCCTGCAGGTAGACTGGGTCCCGGAGGACGTGACTACTTATTTCAACCCGCGGCGCTGGTGGGTAGACCCCGGCAAGTCAGTCTACGGGCGCTACGTGGTTCTCGTCGCCGGCCGGAGCGGCAACCCGTACCCGACGGGCTTCAACCCTTCCACCCGGGTGGAGCTAACGGAGGTATTCTTCGAGACGGGGCCCGGGCGCGCGGCCGGGGGCGACTGCGGGGGCACGTCCATGTTGTGCCAGAACACGCCGGGCTCTTACCGCTGCCAGCTGCGTGATGACTGCTACTTTACCCGGCCGTGCGGGCCGGGCTATGCCTGCACTAACACCCCCCAGGGCGCCTCCTGCACCTACGTAGGCTAGGCTAGCACACGCGCGGCCCCTTCTCTCTCCTTCTATCAGGTAATGGCTTCGTTTTTTAGTACGACATAAAAAAAAGAAAACTGTGCACCAAGCCCTTGGCACCGCCGGCCGGGTCGACGTGCCCCCTCCCCCGCCTAGCGAAGAGGACAGGCGCCGCGGCGCCCCCGGCCCGGGCGGCACGCCCGTAGACTAGGCGCCCCGCCCAGTGGCGCGCTCGACCGGAGTGGGCACAGCGGGCGGGCCTCGTGGCAGAGAGGCCAGCAGGCCGGCGGCCGCGGCGCGGGCGTTCTGTGCCCGCTGCAGGCGGGCCAGGCACTCCAGCCTCTCGGCATGGCCGGTCACGGTCGCCAGCAGGTCCTCAAAGTAACGACAGTCTTGCTCGGCCAGAGCCAGCTCATCCGCCAGCCGGCGCCGGCGGCCCGCGGCCCGCCTCAGAGCAACGGACATGTGGCTGTCCAAGGGCCAGCAGAGGAAGGGGGATTCTCCGGGCCGCCGGCCGCTGCACCCCCGGTGGGGAGGGGGCACGCTCCTAGCGAGGGGGGGGGTACGCTTCCCCCCTCCCTCCTCCCGGCCTGCTTTGCCCACGGGTAGGAAGGAAAGGGAGCGGGGGCCGCCCCCCTCACCTCTATCCCCCCCCCCCGGGCCCCCGCCTGACTACTAAAGCGGTGCACCGAAACACCACGCCTTTCTTCCATGGCGGCCTACCCGCCCCCCCCCGCAGTGCCAGCGGCAGCTCGCGCGCTGGCTGGGCTGGGCTGACCTGGCTGTGCTGGCCTGCGTGTCGCCGTGGCACGAACGCTTGCTGCAGGCACCCGCGGTCTGGCGAGAGACCGGGATCGGCGACCGAGAGCTGGACGTAGCTCAGCCGAGGCTCCGGGCGTTGGTCGAGGTCTGGGGCCAGGCCTGGCAGGCCGGGGCGCGCCCCCGGGCGTCCGGGCTGCAGGTGCGGGCCGGGCTTCCAGATCCCCTGGCCGAGGCCCGCCGGCTAAGCCCTTGTGTGGTGATCGAGGGACTAGTGCTAAAAGACTGGCCGTCGGAGTGGAAGCCCTTTCTCTTCCGGGAGCTGCTGTGCGGCATAGCCGAAGTACTCCCCGAGCTGCAAAGCCTACAGCTGCTACGTTACACAGGGCTGGCGGGCCCGGGGCTAGAAAAGCTGCCGGAGCTGCGCAGACTTCAACGTCTATCCTTCAGGTATTGCCAGGGACTGACGAACGCGGGGCTTAGGTACGTGTCAAAGCTAACAGAGCTACAACACTTAGACCTGGGCTTTTGTAAATCACTGGTGGACGGGATGGTGGGGCAATTGCCTAACCGTCTGCGCTACTTAGACTTAAGCTTTGCCACCGGACTGAGGACGGGCGAGGGGCTGCGGGGCTTGACAGAGCTGCGACACCTGGATCTGAGCCATTGCCAGAAGCTAGAGGACAAGAGTCTGCAGTACGTGGCAGGTTTGCCACAGCTGCGGCACCTGGCTTTGAAGGACTGCACAAGGCTAACCGACGCGGGGCTGCTAGACTTAGCGAGAATGCACCAGCTACAATACCTAGACCTGAGCTTTTGTACTGCGCTGACGGACGCGGCGCTGGCGCACTTGACCAACCTCCGAGAGCTGCAACACCTAAACCTCCACTCCTGCAACGAGCTGACGAGCGAGGGGCTAAGGCCTTTGGCCGGCCTTAGGAAGCTGCAACACCTGGACCTGGGGCGCTGCGTGCGGTTAGCGGAGGCCGCGCTGCCGCACTTGGCAGACTTAGACCAGCTGCAGCACCTGGAGCTGACCGGGTGGGACGCCAAGGGGGGCGCGGGCCTAACCTGCCTGGCGAACAAGGGCCGGCTGCAACACTTGAATCTGAGCCGTTGGCACCGCCTGGAGGACGCGTGGCTGGCGCCGTTGGCGGGCCTGCAGGAGCTGCGGCGCCTAGATCTGAGCTTTTGCCCGCGGCTGACCGGCCGGGGGCTCCGGGGGTGGAGGCTGCCGCGCCTGCAACACCTGGACCTGGGCTATTGCGAGGGACTGCTGGACGAGGAGCTCGGGTGGTTGGCACATTTACCAGCGCTGCGGCATCTGGACCGCCAGCTTAGCCGAAGTTTTCAAGAGTTCACCTCGCCCAGGGACAGACCCGTGGCGGGGGGGGGCGGGGGCGCGGCGGGGGGCGGCGGCACTGGTGAGGACGGGCAGCCGCTGCAGCGCGTACTGCAACAATTCCGCGGGAACCTGGCCAAGAAGTACTCGCTGGCCAGGCGCGTATGCCAGATGGTGCCTAACGGCCAAGGAATGACCTCGGACCAGCGCTTTGATATATCACAGATGGGCTTCCTGGGCCCCTGCGAAACCAGCAAGTCCAGCAAGTCGGGCTACGACAAGCGCCTGGCGCTCTTCACTACTGTCGTGCCCGAGCTGCCACCTGAGTGGTTGGGTGCCCTGGAGGACTGGCTCGTGCTGCGCTGCGCGCCGCTGCCGCGCCGGGCCTCCGCGGTCCTCGGGTCGGGGGCTTATGCGGTGGAGTGTTTCGGGCGCTTGGTCGGGTTTGTGGTCGGCGGGGCGGAGGCCGCGGAGGCGCTGGCACGTCAGCTGCGCACCCTCAAGCGAGGCGCACAGCGCACGCACGTTATGGAGGCGGGGGGCCTGGCGCTGCGACACCTGGGGGTCCTGCTCGACCACACGGAACGCCGCCTGCTCATCCACGTTCACCCTGGCCGCCTGGCCGCCCCCGTGCTGCACGTAGACCACGAACGGGTAGCGTTGCCCACTCGGGTACGGCGGGCCTGGGCCCTGAAGCGCCTGCGCGCCCTCTGCGGACTTCCACTCGCGCCCACGCCCGGCCTGTCCTACGAAATCAGCAACTGCGCACGTGTCGCTACCTCCGAGGACCTCGCTTGCTGGCGGGCGCTGCGCGAGGCCGGGGTGCTCGCCTGGCTCTCCGTCCAAGAAGCCGCCTGCCAGCTCGGCTGCGAGAGCCTAGCCAAACTCGCCACTGGGGGGCAGCCTGCCCCCCAGACCCCCCCCGCCCCCGGGAGGCAGTCCGCCCTCCCTCCACCCCGCGGTAGCGGGGTGGACTGGGTGGATGTGTCGCCGGCGCGGCACCTGGGTTTTTCATCCTCGTTGACTTTGTTCCACGAGCACGTGACGGGCCCCCGCCTGGTGTACGCGGCGGGGATGCAGACCCAGGCGATTGCACAGCATCGGCCCGGGCGCGTCCTGGCCAACTCCACCAAGGAGCTCCTGCACGGCGAGCGCAGTTTGCTGGAGGCGCCCCTGACGGCCTGCACCGTGGGGCTGCAGCCCCTGGGCGTCAACGTGCCAGTCGCGTACCGCGCCTGGTCCCACAACCAGGACGACGGAACCGTCTGGTCGCAGGGCGCCGTCGACCGCGGAGTCTTTGCCCACGTCGAGCACAAGAGCTACCGCGACACCTTCCAACTCCGACCCAGCCCGCTACCGCGGGCTGGAGGGGGCCTCCTGGCCCCCGGGGGGCATGCTGCCCCCCGAACCCCCCCTGCTCCCCTTCCAGCCCGCGGTAGCGGGCTGGGCTGGGAGGCTGCGCGAATGCAGTGCCCGCGCGCTGTTGCACGAGCAGGCCCTGCGCAGGGCCGGGCGCCTGTCGCAGGTTTGGCGGGGTGGTGGTGGTGGCGGGGGCGGCGCAGCCAGGGCGGCGGAGGGTTACCTGTTGTCGGCGCAGGCCCAGCACGGGGAGAGCCCCTACGCGGGGCTGGGGCTCCCCGCAGTGGGCCGCCTGGTTCTGCAGGGCGATAGGCTGCTGCGGGCGCTCGGCGGAGAGCCCGTGCACGCCGCTGTCCGGCTCGGAGGCGGGGCCGCGGCGACGGCGGCCGGCCTCATGACTCAGGAAAACGTGGTCCGCGAGGTGCGCGCGGCAGTTCGCGGCGTGGTCGCTCAGACCTACCTTGCCATCCACTCAGCCGCAGACGATGGAGTTCCGACCCCGGGCCGAGCCCTTGCGGGGAGCCCTGCGCTGTGCGTGGCGGACCCCGACCCCTCCGCGGGGGGCCTTGCCAAGCTCCTGCGCCCGCTCCCGTCCGGCGGCCGCTACCAGGCCAGCGCCCGGGTCGTCACCGTCCGCCTTGCTACCTTCCAGCACGGCGACAAGATAACCAACACATCGGGACAGAAGTGCACCGTCTGCGTCATGCTCCCCGACCGCTGCCTGCCCTACCTGCCCACGGGGGAACGTCCCGCCGTGCTGCTCGGGCCTTCGCAAATGTTCCGCAAAACTATCAACGACTGCCTCACCACCCTGCAGACACGGCTCGTCGCGCAGCAGGGACCGGAACTCATTAACCAAGTCACGGGTGGCTCCGCCACCCACGTCTGGCCCTGGAACCAGGGAATACTCATGTACACTGCCGGGGGGCATGCTGCCCCCGAACCCCCCTGCCTCCCTTCCAGCCCGCGCTAGCGGGCTGGGCAGCATGCCCCCCGGGAGTGGCGCCCCGACTTCCGCTGGGTCCTGGAGTCGCTCTGCCTGCCTACGCCCGCCAAGCTCTGGAAGCGCTGCCTGCAGCACTGGTTGCGGCGCGCCGGCGCCGCCAGGGTCGGCGGGGGTGCCGCCCTCGCCGCCCTCAGCAAGGTCCTGCGGCTCTCTCTTGGGGGGCCCCAGCCCGCTAGCGCGGGCTGGAGGGAGGGCAGGGGGGGGTTCGGGGGGCAGCATGCCCCCCGGCGGGCTGGTGGCTTGGGTGGAGCGCGAGGAACAGTGGCTGCTGGAGCGCCTGGCGCGTGCGGGGCTGCTGAACCAGCAGCAGGCGCAGAGCGGCGGCGGCCAGGCCGCGGCGGCCCTACGCTTGGTCCTGGCACGCCGGCCCCCTGCTACCTGGGATCTCAGCAAAGGCTGGTACGACGTCTTGCTCCCATGCGAGTCTTGGCTGTGCGGAGTTCAGTAGGAGGCCCAGCTAAATCGGGAACGCCTCGTGGCCTGCCCCCCTGACAAGCTGGAAGCACTGCACCTGCGCGCCGCCAGCCGCATGTACAGCCCTGCTAGCATGGACCTGGACCCGGCGGGAAACGCGTCTCTCTTTGGCTTTCAATACTACATGGCTGAAGAGAAGACTTCTGAGATTCAATTCAAGGCACGGCACCGCGGGGGCATCGACCCCTTGACTCACCAAGGCACCAAGTCCAGCAAGGTCGACGGTGCCAGCAAGTTCGATCCCATGACTCTCAACTCCAGCGTGCAGGCCGGCTCTACTTCTCTCCTCAAACAAGTGCTCGAAACCTCGGACTCCCGCTG
Source organism: Paulinella micropora (assembly GCA_019918135.1). NCBI lineage: Eukaryota > Cercozoa > Imbricatea > Euglyphida > Paulinellidae > Paulinella > Paulinella micropora. The sequence goes on along the minus strand of WBZZ01005895.1, from coordinate 117,742 downwards.
CGATTTCATCTGCAACTCGTGTGGGCGCATTGGCTTTGGCGACCCAGCCACTGGGCAAGCTACCTGTCTGACTAGATCCTGTGCACAAGCGCAAGCCTCTGGCCAATACACAGGCTTAACCGCTCGTCCTACCTCGTTTGTCTTTCTCAAGGCCATACAAACACTCGACGCTACCGGACTCTTGTACCGCATCAAGGCCGAAAAAGCCTAGGGCTTGTCTCTCCCCTCTCCCGATTTCTTCAACTTGTTTCTTCTTCCTTCTTGCCCCCTCCCCCCCCCCCCGCCCCTTTCACACGCACACGCTCACTTTCTCTTTCTCTCTCGCCCTCGTCTTAAGAATTTAAATTAATAAAAAAAGAAAAGGAAGAATTTGCATATTTGACAGAGAGAGGGAGAGAGAGTAAAATTCAAAAAAAAAACAGGTAAATCCCGCGCTAATGCCAACGGTGCCTACGTTCACCGAACGGGGCAGAAAGCGGACGGCAAGACCGCGGTCGTCCCACAACGCAAAGTCCAATGCCGATGACTCGTCTGCCGGGCGACTCCTTGTACCCCCTGTGCCGAAAGACACCGAAGAAGACCTTCAAAGAAATGTATCTTTCAGCACGAGTTCAGCAACATCATAAGATATTTCATTACCAACCACGCCAACATCAGAATCGCCGCAAGCACCAAAACCGCCAAGATCATCGGAAGCGTCGCGAACACCAAGGTCGTCCTCAGGGACATCACCAGCAGGCAACAGCGGCCAGACAAGGCCTGGCCAGGGCGAGGTACGCTGGAATAGCCTGATTTTTTATTGCAACAGGGCTTGCGCGGCCGTGATAATCATCCTCTTGATTGTGTTGGTGAGCCTTCAAATTACACTAATCGACAAAGTTAACCAGGCCAGTTTGCGCGCCCAGGCGTCGTCGAGTATCTCTAACAGCCTAAATAACAGTGGCTTGGCGGGGGGAAACCTGACGCGCACTCAAACCGTGAGCCCGTCGGTCGCTGCCTCCGCTAGTAGTACCAGTAGTAGCGCCACCACCACTACCACCCTTACCACCACAAGCAGCGGCTCGCCTCATGCTTCCCAGACTGCATCGCCTAGTGGCTCTCCCAGTGCGGCGTCGCCTAGTGGCTCTCCTAGTGCGGCGTCGCCTAGTGGCTCTCCCAGTGCGGCGTCGCCTAGTGGCTCTCTCACTGCGTCGCCTAGTTCTGAGAGCCCCACAGCGTCGCCTAGTTCTGTCTCTTCGCCGAACTGTTCGGAGAGGGGTCCATCCTGGGGGGCGTCCGAGCAACTGGGCTTAGGCTGGTCGTGGCCTGTCAATGAAACCGCGCGCTGGTGGTTTACCTTGGAGCTACAGGCGCCGCCGGGGGCCCAACTCGCGGCAGGGGGCTTCGAGCTCGCCCCTGAGTTTCACGTGCACGGGCCGCCCCCCGGTTGTGTACAAATCCAACAGCAGTCTCTGCGCCCTGCGCGCGGGGAAGTGTGCCCAGAACATCTTCAGTTATGGAAGCTGGAGATGGAGCTTACCCTTAGCTGCACCCCGACCTCGACCTCTGCCTGGCTACGGCAGCTTGACGGAGAGTGCGTGCGTTGGGAGGTCCCCCTCCAGCTCCCGTCGTCCCCCGCGAGCCCGCTGCCCGCCAGCGTCGATCGGGCCGAGGTACAGGCTTCGTTATTGTCGTGGCGGGTCGGGCGCCGTAGTGTCGTACAGGACGGGGATGACAACTCTGAGGCACCTTTCTTGCTCGAGGTAGCCTTCGCTACCTGGTCCGAGCTGGGCACGCTTACGCCTTCTTTTAAACAAGCCTTGGAGCCCTGGTCTAGCTCGGAGTGGAACCTGAACGAGACCAGGGCGCGCGAGCTGGAGGTCACTGCAGCGGCGGGAGAGCCCCGCGCACAATTATGGCTTGCTTGGGCCCGCTCGTGGCTGTGCGATCCCTCTGGCTCGACCGACCCCTCGTCCACGCGAACCTTTGCGGGGCAATATCTGTTCGAAGTAGCAGGCCCCGTCCAGGCTAGCCGCGTCACGGTCCTGCTAGCCTGGGCGGGACCCCCCCGGTGCCCCGATCTTTATAGTCACTGGTGGGATCCCGCCAGTCAACTGCGCGTATGGCCCTCAGCAACAACAGCCGCCGCTGTTGCTAAGGACATGCTCTTACAGGGGCCGGAACCCGCGGGGTCGGGAGCTGCGCTGGCAATAGACGCAGGGGGCAGCTTTTCCGGCACGTGCCTGTGGGCCGGGATCCCCAGCCTGGCCGCCAATGTTAGCGAGCAGCTTGTACCTGCTCGCTGCTACCTCCGCGACCCTTGCTGGAACGCCGGGGCCATGTATAGCCTCAACTTATCGGTCGCTTGGGCTGGACGGCGCAGCTCGTTCGTGTGTTTGGCCCCGGGGGCACTACCCGGGGCCATGCTTAACTCTAGCTACGCGCTCCTTACGCTGGAAGCGGCCCTGTGGCTTCAGAACGGCACCGCCCCCCTAGCCACACGTGGCATACTACGAATGGCGCTCGTGCACTCGCGCGGCGGCAACAACAACGACACACTCTCCTACTCCAGCCCCAGCCCCAGCTCGGAGCCCAACCCTAGCCCCACCACCACCACCACCGCCACAGCGGTGTGGGACTCCAGCTTCAGCCCCACCCCCACCCCGCCTGGCTTGGGAGGCTCGACCCCCGCCCTGACTCTGTCGTCGAGTCTAGGGCCGACGACGCAGGGGCAGACGGCCCTCGAAGCTCGCGTGGGCGCCTGGGACCAATGGCTCGCTTACGCACTCGCGGCCTGCTTTTTGATTTGTTGTTGTTACCAGTCTTACCAAAAACATCACTTGCAGCTGCTAGCCAAGGCAGCTCTGTCGGGGCTGGACACTACCACCCAACCCGTCACCACCGGAAAGGAAAAGCAGCCGCTACTGTCAGTAGCGAACGCACGGCATTCACAAAGCAAGCTGAGACACAGGTCTCACCCAGAGCCAGCCGATCTAGACCACGAAGAAAATTATGACGAACTGTATCATCGACCACGGCCATCCCAACAGCAGCAGCAGCAGCAACAGCCACAACAGCAGCAGCAGCAACAGCCACAACAGCAGCCGCAGCAGCCGCAACAGCAGAGCGGCGGCCCACAGCCGCCGAGATCAATCGCTAACTTCTCTTTACAGGAAGGCCTCTTGCCCTCGCTAGACATTGATGCTAGCGAAGATGAGTTCTATAACCCGATGTTAGGAGTGCTAAATCTGGACATCCAACCTTCTGGGCCGGGACGACGGTCCAGCGACGGAGGTTTTGACAACAAGCATCACCCGGATTCTCCGGGGGGAGCCGCCAGATTACAGCAGGGTGAAAGCTCCCCGCAATCCTTGGTGGGACCCTACATGAGCCCCCAGGACCCACACTCGCCAGTCTTCAGCTCTATTAGCAACTTCGCCGGAATGGGCGAGGTCCTGCCGCTGGAAGAGGCGAATCCCGGTGCTGAGGCGGAGGAAGCGGAGGCCCGGCCTGCGCCCCGACACGAGAGACGCAGGAGCTCAGTCCGTTCGGATGAGCCTTTGTTCTCTCCGGACTTTTTGCAAGAGCTAGAAACGGCATAACAGGGAAAAATAAACAAAGGCCCACCAACGTTAGTGATTTCTCTTTTAATTAAAAAACAGCACCCAGCTCAGCCCGGATTCCGACATACACCGTCACACCAAAAACAGAGAAGCTTCTTTCTTTTCTCTCTCCCCTTTCTTTCTCTCCGTGCCACCCCCCCCTCCCCCCCCTCTCCCCCCCCCCCTCTCCCCCCCCCCCCTCTCCTTTCCCTCTGCAAAGGGGAAGGAGAGGGGGGACGAAAAAGGGGGGGGGTGCTCCCCCCCCCCCCCCAGGCTTGCTCTTTGTCATGGCTTTAGACATGTCTGTTTGTACGTACAGAAAATAAAGAGACAAGAAGGATCTGCGTAGAGACCTGTGCAGAACAGAGTCGACACAAAAGAAGAAAGAAGAAAAAGCGCACACATGTTTGCAACGTCACTGATCACAGGCAACAGCTGGTTGTTGTTGCTGGCGTTAAGCCTGCAGTTAGCTTTCGCTGGCTGCCCGGCGGGTTTGTGTCCTCCAGGAACAAGCAGCATGTGCCTGGCCGCTGGTCGCACGCTGGAAAACTGCCAGCGCGAGCTGTGCGGCTGCCTGGCAGAAGGTGCAGGCTCGTTCTCGTATGCGGGGCGCACCAAGGAGGAGGGGGTGGGCGCTTTTGTAGCACTGGAGTTGGGCGACGGACAGGGCGCGGAGACCCGGGTGCAAGTTTCGGCGGGTTGCGATGTGCATTTGCTGTTCTTTGTGGGGACCAAGCTGACCAACCTAACACAGGAAATGATTCTGGTCCAGAAATAACTAAATTTTACGCTGGATCTGGAAGCGCGGGTAGGCATGTGCTCGGATGGCATTCTGGAGAATCTAGCCGACAATGTCACGGAGGCCCTGGACAACCCTTACAGCCGTTCGGCGTTGAAGCACTCGCACATAAGCGAGTATATGTTTGACGACTATGGGCCTCCCAGCGACGTGATACTGCGCCACCGTTGGGCCCGGCCCTGCAGCGGAACCGCTACGCCAGGAAAAGCGTACCTGCTGATCATGTTCAATACCTTCAGAAATTACAACGGCCCCGGGAACTGTCTGCGCATCGACATCCCCAGCCCTTTTGAGGGGTGTGCGGCGCCCGTCCAGAATTTCAGCGAGCCGCTCTGGGGGAGGGGCTACGAGGTTTACACGGGCTGCAATCGTGATTGGACAAGGCCCCTGAAAGATGACAGCTCGAGTTTGAGCGACAGCTCAAGTTCGAGCGATGGCTCAAGTTCGAGCGACAGCTCTAGCTCTGGCTCAGGCGAGGAACTCGCCCCGGGCTGTCCGCCCGGCTTGTGCCCGAGCGGGACAGAGGCGTTCTGTTTCCAGCTCGCGACCCCGCTCGCAAACTGTAGTTTGCTGGACTGTGGCTGCCGTGCTCGCGCAGCGGGCTCGTTCGCCTTCTCAGGCAGCAACGATCGCGTGGCGCTCGCGTTGCGGAGGGGCCAGGGGGCAGAAACGCGCCTGACGATCTCGCGTGGCTGCGACGTGGGTGTGAGTTTGTCGGTCGAGCAGCTCCGGCTCAAGTCGAACAGCTCGGGGGACGACACTGGAGCGCACGTCGGTTTGTGCAGCGATGGACTGAGCATCGCGTCCGAGTACGTGCTGGAGGCTCTTAACAGCAGCTACTCGCCAGGCTATACGGCAGGACAGGCGCCTGCCAGAGACTACGTGTTTGCAGATGGCGGCCCTGCCCACCAAGTGGTGCTGCGCCACCGGTGGTCGCGCCCTTGTACTGGAGCTGTGGAGGGCCCTTTGTTTGCATACCTGGTGGTGCGCTACTCTTCGTTTTTGTCCTACAACAGCACGGCTGAGTGCCTGCGCCTAGACATCAGCAACCCCTTCGAACTGTACGCGCGCCCCGCCACGGGGGCCGGCGAAATTTGCAACTGCCAGGGCCCCCAGGCGTGCGCGGTGCCTACGCTGAACTTCAGTACACCGGCGCGCGGGCTGGGCTACGAGCTCTACGAAGGCTGCGAGAACAGGTGGCGGGAGGCTTTCGTCACCACCACCACCACTACCACCACGCCAGCCACCACGACGGCGCCGGGGCACGCCAGCACCCTGCCGCCCGCAATAACACAGCCACCGGCGCTCTCCTCGGCTATACGGCGCTCGACCGGCGTCTGCTGGGCCTGGCTGCTGATGCTGGCCCTCTTGTTTTTGGCACTTTAAAACACACACGGGAAAACAAAAAAGTTGCTGTTCTTTTAATCAAGATCATTAAAACAAAAAAACACACACACACACACACACACTGAAAAAAAAACAATGTCTTTTCAAGCACAAATTTCCGTGCTGAACTCTAGTTCCGGGTGCAGTTGCGCGACGGTGGCTGAGCTAGGGCAGCCGGCCGCCGCTCCCCCGGAAGTCGTTGCAAGCGAGTGATTGACGTAGGTGGCCTCCACGACGAAGCGGTACAGAGTAAAAAAGCCGGGCCGGTCGATCGTCAGGTAGCGACACTGAGCGGCCGCCCAGGTCCAATCGCTCGAGTTGTAGACGCTGGTCCAGCTCAGCCCCTCGTCGTTGGAGCCCAGCACGTTGAGCGCGGCGGGGGCCGTGGGGGACACCCCGTTTTCGCCCGTGGACGCGCACAGCGTAAAATAGCGCAGCGCGGCGGGCAGGCGGTACGCGCTGTACAGGGACAAGTACTCGCCGCGCACGCCTGGAGCGGCGAGGGGGGCAGCGTTGGTGTCTGCGCTGCAGACACAGCTGGTGCACGCGGGCGAGGGGTTGGAGTAGCTTCCCTCCGCGCTGGACCAATTACCGTAAGCACCTAAGCCCAGGGGCCGGTACGCCCACCGACCGTTGGACGAGGCGTCCGGTAGCCAACCGCGCCACGGCTGCGGAGGGTCGGCGTAGGTCAGCAACTCCACCGAGCCCGACTGGCTTGCGACGAGCCCTGGTGGGCACTGGCAGACAAACCCCCCTGCCATGTTGACGCAGTTCTGGTCGCCACGGCAGTCGTGCGTGCCCAGCTGGCACTCGTCCATGTCGTAGCACGTGCTGTCCTGCTCTAGCAAGTTGATGTCTAGCCGGCCGAGCGCTGCCTGTGTCGTACACCGTGCTTGCCCTTGGTCCGCGGTGCCGAGCAGGCGCTGGTACGTGGCGGGCAGGATGATCCGGAGCTTAGACCAGTATTGGCCGCCCAGCACCAGCGCGCCGGGCTCCAAGAAACGCGCGGCCAGGCCTACCCCTTCGTTGCTGCTTTGGGGGGCACCCCAGCTGCCAGAAGCATACAGCGTGGTCCAGTTCAGGCCGTCGTTGTTGGAGCCCACCACGCGCAGCGCCGCTAGCCAGTACAACGGCCCCTCCGCCCACGGCTGGTACGGGAGAAATGATAGGGCCCTGACCCCCGCGCGTCGGGGCTGGACGCCAGCGGGGGGAGTGAGCTCCAGGTACTCGCCGCGCACGCCGCCTGGCTGGCCGTCGACGTTCAGCGTCAGGGCCGCGCTGGCGGTGGCGTCGCCGACGCAGGTAAGCGAGCCCGCGTTGCTAAACTCATTGCTGTGCATGCCCGGCGCGCTAACCCAGCCGCTACCACCACTGGCCGTGGTGCTGTTGCTGCTGGAAACGTTCAGCAGCCAGCCCTCTAGTGTGAGCTCGGGGGCTGGCTGGGCAGCCTGTAGCGTGTACTCAGCCTGCCCCCACGCGTAGCCAGAGGGGCAGGCCTGAGACGGAGAGGAGCCGGAGCTGGAGCTGTCAGCCCCCCACCACGACGACGACGAAGACGACCAAGAAGATGACGAATCCTCGGGGGGCGAGTCAGTAGGAGGCCAAGACCCCGAGGACGAAGAGTCGTTCGTTACCACATTCGTCGTCGTTGTCATCGGCTCACTAGTAGTAGAACTAATAGAACTACTACTGATGCTAGTAGCATCAGTAGTAGTAGCAGTAGTAGTAGTAGTAGTAGCAGTAGTAGTAGTAGTAGTAGTAGTAGTAGTAGTAGTAGGAGTCAGAGTAGGCGGGGGGGTGGGGGGGGGCGTCGACGTGTCCTCAAAAAGCCCAGCGCGCGAGGCGTTGACCGGCACCCCCCAGCCCGCGACTTGGCTGTGGTTCGCAAAGTGACTGGCGCCAGCAAACATAAAATCCAAGCTTGCAGGTTCGGCGCCCGCCAACTGCTGAGGTCAGCATCGAAGTTCTGCGCGCCCGCAAACATGTAGCTCGTGTCTTGTAGGTTGCGCACATCCCACGCCAGCCGCTCGGCCCGTAGCTCGGTCGCGTTTAGAAAGGCGCCGCTCGCGTTCCGCAGGGATGACGTGTTCAGTTCATCCAGACCTGGAATCTCGGCAGAAACGCAGCCCGCAAAGGCCAGCGCCAGGCTTGTCACGCGCGAGGTATCCCAGCCCCGCACGTCGGGCAACAGCCCCGGCGACCAAGCCGCCAGCCCCGTCAGGTCCTCTGCGTCGCGCACCCGCAGCCCCGCCAGGCTCGCACGCAGCCCCCGAGCTTCGCAAAGGAATAGCTCCAGTTGCGCACCAGCTCAGCGCCCTGCAGCTCAGCCAAGGGCGGTAGCTGCAGCAGCTCTTGCGCGTGGTAGAAATGTTGTCCACCCTTTTGCGCGGGCCGCAGCCCACCCCACTGCAGGATTCGACGCACCAGGGTTGAGTTTCCGTTGCGCTTACGCCACTCGGGCGACATAGCCCAATCGCTCACCACGCCCCTGGCGCGCACTTCGTACCTCCCCGCCCGCGCGTACTGGTGCCGGCACCAACCGTCCTCGGCGGGGCACACGCTGTTCGTTCCGTCCCCCCAGTCAACCTCGTACTGACCCCCGGGGGGCAGACCCTCATGTTGCTGTAGCAACATTCGCGCTCGTCTCCTCGTGTTACGAACCGCCGGGGCCCTGGCCACAGGCATTTCCAAAAAACCACCGGCAGACTCTACTGTAAATACCAGCGTCTCCGGCCTCGGTGCTCTTTTCCAGCTGCACCAAAAGGGCCCCCGGGCTGTGCTGGGCACAGCACAGCACAGCCACATGCATAGTATCAACAAGCTAGGTCTCATTGTCTATCCCCTCGACGGAGCTTCTCCTCTTTTCTCTCTTCTCTCTTCCTCTTGCTTTTTCTTGTTCGCTTCTCTTTACAACTAGTTCGACGGGAAAGCGAGGGGGAGCAAGAGAGCAGGGAAGTCTAAGAACGGGTTTCATTTTTAAAGAAAAAGGGGGGGGGGGTGCTCCCCTCCCCCCCCCCTCTCCCTCTCCCTCCCTTTTTCCTTTTTAAGCACCCCACTAATCTCTCTCTCTCTTCTCTCTATGTCGTGTACCATGACCGTAGCCTTTCAAGGTCCCGAGAACAAACCAGACAGTCCGTCCCCAGGACTCACGGGTGACGATCTTCATGGAATCCAGCAAAGGGCCGCGCGGCTGGGCTGGGAGACCAAGATGTTTGATCTAGAAAAGCTGGGAATCCCGGCGGACCCCCGTGTCTGGCCTGTCGGCGTTGCTAGGCCGTCACCGAACAACGCCTGTGTACTTGTGATTCGGAACGGCGCGCAGCATTTGCTCACCCTAGGGGCACTGTCTTTGGGATTAGGGATTGATCACAACGACGACGACGTTCGGCTCTTGGAAGAGGAATTGCTGCAACTCACCTGGGATAACAGCTCGGCAGCTAGGTGTCGCGGACGGGGGGTCAGCAAGCTCCCCACCTGTGCGTGTCTAGACTTCGGGGATTTGGACGCAGAACCGGACCATCAACAAAGAAGGGCTAGTACCGTTGCTTGGGGCCGGCTCCCGTGGCTCGCTAGGCTCAAACGCGGGATCGAGGGGCTGGTCCCGGAGCTCAGTCGCCCCTTGAGAGCTCGCGGAAGCCTGTACCCCGACCGATACAACTACGGAGTTTATCCTCACGGGCACGCTCGTAGCCCAGGCGTGGTCGGCGTAAGGCTGGGCTCCCCCATGGCTTTGCACTGGCATTGGTACCTGCACTCGGCGGCGCTGGCCCGCCGAGTCTCCATCCCACTAGCGCGCGGCGACCTGTACGTCATGTCCGCCATAAGCGCCGGGTCACAATGCCAGCAAGCCTCCATTCCTACACACCTGCACGCCGCCGGCGGCCCCAAATACGTCGCATTCACAAGACCCGCACCCAAGCCCTCTAGGAAGAAAAAGAGGAGCTCCGAGGTGCAGGCGGGGAGTGCCCGCCGGCTGCCCCCCCCCGCCCCCACCGCCCCTGTCGCCCCCCCGGCAGCTTCCGCTACCTTCCCTTCCCACGACCACCCCCCCGCCTTCCACAGACGCCCCGGCGTTTGTGCTGCTGACGCCTCCTTTTACCTCGCGAGCATGGGACCGACAGCTTGAATCCCCCAAAGACAAAGACTCCCACTATCACCCACTATCACCATCATTATCATGCTAACGCGCTGGCTAACCGGCTGGCACGGGATGCGGACCGAAGAAAAGTTTTTTTTTCTTTGCAAAAGAGGTTTTTTATTATTAAAAAAAAACATCTTTTTTTGTTAGTAGGAGTCTTGCCCCCCTACGTATCAAACAAGCCATAGAAACAATGGCGCGGGTCACTGGGCTTGGGCTGTCCCAAAGTTATGTCCGGCTCGTCGCAGTCTGCCCAGTACTCGTTCAAGGCTAAAGAGTAAAGTTCGTTCAAGAAACGCCGTCCCTCGGGACAATAGGTCGCGAGGTCTCCCTCCCAGACGCGCACTTCGCTCTTGGCAAACTGGCCCAAGAGCTCGATCTCTCGGAACAGGCGCCTGTGCTCCTTGTCTTGCAAAAACTCCAGGAACGGAACAGAATAACGGCACCCCCGCGCGTTCTCGCCCTGCTGTGGGACGCAGCCGGGCGCGACAAAGACTAAGTCGGCGCGACCCCCCCCCTCCGCGTCGCGCTTGATCTGGACCTGTTCTAAAATGTGTCCTCGCACGGCGTACTGGACAAAGTCGGCTACGCGACGATTGAAGAACGCCCTCAAAGCCGCGCAGTTGCCCCTAGCAACTCCGTGCGCCAGTTCCCCACACGTGTGGTGTAGGTACGCCCGCAGCGCCGCTTCGTAGCCCTGCAGACAGCTGCGCAGAATGGGCGGCCCCACGCGCGGCGCAGCTTCGGGGGGCTCGCCTATCCACGAACCCCAGAAATTCAGTCCTTTCTCGCAATACCCGTCTAGCGACTCCCACAGCTCTGGCTCGTGCGTGCGGCGGGCCAGTTCTACCAGCGGTTGTAGTATTGCGGGTGCTGGTTCTCCCGCCCTGTACAAAACCTTCTTCCACCTCCGCGGCTCTGCCACGCTCTGGCACGTCACCACGCACAGAAACTGGCCCTGCTGCCCCGGGACCAGCCTGGCGTGCCGCGGTAGGTACTTCTCCTCTCTGCCCCTGCTGTTCGAGAAGAGCCGCAGCGTGGCCGCCCGCCTCACCGTGTGCCGGTTAAAGGCGGCACACAGCGCTTTACACCTGGCACTTTCCAGGCACGCCCTGCAACCTCCTGCCGAGTCATCCTGCAGCTCCAGCTCCTGCGCGTCTGCAAATACCCGGGGGGCTGCATGCTTGTCCTCGCTATCACAGTCCCATGCCGAGTGGCTATGATCCACGTAAGCAGAGACAAGCTTGCTGCTGAAGAGGGGGGGCAGGACCGAAGGCCCCCGCCCCCAGGAGCCCCAGAACAGCTTGCCTTCGCGGCAGTAATATTCCAGGCCTTCCCACAAATCTTTCTCCTCGGTCGCCTTGCTGACCTCGCAAAGTTCGCTCAGCAGGTCCGGCGCTTTTCCTCGGACACAGGGGACTAGCTTCCATTTATGCGAATCCGCGACCTGCTGGCAGGCTACCAGGCACGTCAGCTCGGAGCCCCTCCCCTGCTCCACGGCGTAGGCGCGTCTAGGCGCATAGTCTTCCAATCGCCCGCTCGTTCGGGAAGGCAGCCGCAGCACCACTCTGCCCACTGCACTGGCTCGGAACACGGCACAGCGGGTAGTGCCACAGCGCCGCCGCGCCAAACACGGCTGGCACATTTGCAAAGTTTCGGCTTGGATCTGCCAGGCCGTGGACAGCGGCGCCGGGCCCTTGGCCGGCGCAAGGCTCAGCTCGCGCACTTGGCAACTGCTATCCGCCGAGCACTTGCCCACCATACCGCCGACTCGTGCCCGTGCCTTAGGTACACACTCAGAAGTCCTACGTCAAACAAGGCCTTCGAGGCTGCCATTCTGTTCTCCCGCCCCTCGCTCTCTCGCTCTCTCTCTCTCTCTCTCTCTCTCTTTCCCCCACCTGCACTCTTTGTAATCTCATTATCGGGGAGGAGGGGGGGGGGAGCACCCGGCGCGCCCCTTACCAAGTGCTAGATAAAAGGGGGGGGGGGTGCCCCCCCCCCTCTCATTGTTTCTTTCTGCCCGCTTCCGCTGGAAGCGGGCAGAAAAGTAAAACAAGGGTCGGCAGGATGGAGACGTCACTCACACCCGAATTTTGGCTCCAGATCGATCTCGAGCCTCTGACGGAGCTAGAGCCTCTGACGGAGCTAGAGCCTCTGACGGAGCTAGAGCCTCTGACGGAGCTAGAGCCTCTGACGGAGCTAGAGCCTGTGACGGAGCTCGAGCCTCTGACGGAGCTCGAGCCTCTGACGGAACTAAAGCCCCTAACGGAGCTCCCCCCGCTACTAATTCCAGCCTCCAGCGGAGAGGCTGGACCCAACCACTCGCCTCCCACCACCACCGCCACTGCCACACGACGAAAGGAACATGTCTGCGGAGACTGCGGCCGAGCCTTTGCGCAGTCCCGCGACCTCAACGTCCACCGGCTACGCATGCACACTAGCGAAAAACCTTTTCCCTGTCCACATTGCACCAAGAGCTTTGCGGTTGCCAACCAACGCGCGCTGCATCTGCGAAGACACACGGGACAAAAGCCTTTTACTTGCCAGCAATGCCCGCGCGCCTTTCCTGCTCCGGCTCAGCTGCGGATTCACGTCGAGCGCGTGCATTTGGCAAAAAAGTCTTGGCTTTGTGACTTCTGCGGACAAGGCTTTTTTAACAAGACCTCCTCACCATGCACACGCGGCGGAAGCATACGCTCATGCGGCCTTACGCCTGCGAAGACTGCGGCAAGCGTTATTACGCAAACTACCTTTTACGGAGACACCGCAGAAAAAAGCACACGGGGCCCCCCCAGAACCCCCGGCGTCGAAGCCTATAAAGTAATTCACGTTTTTTATTAAAAGAAAATTTTTTTTTTCAGTCCTGGGACATAGTTTGGCACCAAAAACATATATATCACCGGCGATCTGCCAACCATCGATTTTGTGGACTTGTGCTGGTTAGATCCCCCTGTTGATGACAGATGGCTTCGAGTAGCTTGCGAAGCGCAGCTTTGGCAGCCATCACACCCCTACTCCTCCTCTTCCTGCAGCTGCCCCTCTGGCGGGCGCTGAGAGGATATCAATTTAGAAAGATTCGTAAATTCTTGCTGCATCTGTCTGCGCAGTTCTGTAAGCTCGAACTCAAGAGCGGGAGGGAGAGCGTGCGCAAACCTTCGGTGGCCAGCCGGCAGTTTATATATAAAGCTGTGTTCTGGCCCTGCTTCTTTCACCCAACTTAGCAACCGCCAAAGAGACTTGCCTACCTCGCTAGATTCGACAGCAATCTGGACGGTAGCATCACAAGAATTGTCTCCGTGATCTAGAGGCACGTACGTCCCGGTGAGCTGAGACCAATGGGGGTTCCCTGCTCTGTAGAGGATTTGAAGCACGATGTCGTCGATCCCTTCCTTTTGCAATTTCCATGGTAGGTAGACGCCTCTCCTCTCTATCTCAACTTTCCAGTTCTCTCTTCCGTGAGTAACATAGAGTTTGCTGTCATCTTTAGCTGTTATACACATGTTACGTATCTCGTCTGATTTGTGTTCAGTGTGTACTGTTAGTTTGGCTGATGCGGGGAGCCACAAGGGTACAACGCCGTCTTGCGAAAAATCTTGCAAATTTCGGTGAAATGTATAAAGAGCATCGTTGTGGTTCGCAAAAGAAAGTAGGCCGGAACTGTCAGCAGGGTACACAATCGAGGTATAGTCCAGGAAGCGAACTCTGTACGCAATTTGCAGCAGGGCGCGAGTGAAATCTTCTGTATTAAACTCTTCCTTCGGCATGCCATTGTCGTGCCCACCACCCTTTTTGCGATGATAGCCAACATTAACCCAGCGAACCGAGCCGGCATCATCATCTTTGCCACTGGAGGCTTTAACCTCCAATGTTCCGTTTAAGTAGGGGGTTCTGCGTAGGTACAGCTTTTTCTCCCCTTGCAATTTCCTCTGATTTTTTTTGTCTTCTTCCTGTTGTACAAGTCGAGCAAATCTCGCACGGTCGATCGGCTCGAGTTTTAAAAACACCTTTGGCTCAGGCGAGCTGTCTGGTTCGGCCATGCAAAGTCTCCTCTACCCCTCACAGAGGGGTGAAAGGGGGGGGGGGGGGGAAAGGACCTTTTATTACTAATAGCGATATTACCAATAGCAAGAAATAGCGACTGTATAGTCCCAATATCAGGGGGGTAGGAAAGGAAAGGGGAAAAGGAGAGGAGAAGCAAAGCAAGACAGAAAAAATGGGGGGGGGGGCACCCCCCTCCTTCGGGGGGGGGGGGGGAGGTGAGTTTTGGCGACGAGAGAGACACCCCCCCCCCCAAACCATGTCCAACCCCGACACAAAACACACTGGATCAGCTTGGCCAGGCCTCTGTTTTCTTTTGTATACAGAACACTATGCGGCGTGCACTAGTGACCGAGCCGACGGGACGTCAGAAAAGGCCCAAGCTGGGCGATAATGCGACTTACTTGCAGGAGCTCGCACGTGAAGACATCATCAAACCATACCTGAACGGGCTGCTACTAGACGACCACCAGGCGTGGCTGGCGGAGTTTGACTCGCAGGGCTTCTGCGTGATCGAGAACGCCATCTCGCCAACCGACGTCGCCTCGCTGCTCGAACTGTTGAATGCCGACTTGAGGCGCATCAACCCGCTGATCGACCCGCACGACCCTGAGACCTGGACCAACAGCAACTGGCCGGGCATAAACTCAGTAGGTATTATCAAGGACAACAAGACAGGCATTCAACACTCTCGCTTTATGTGGCGGCCCGGCAGCTGGTATGGCGCACCAACGTCTTCCAACGCGCCCTGGACGTACAGCCCGGGGAGCCCTGTCTCAGCAGCTTTGACACCTGCAGCGTTTTTCGTGATTTTACGTACAATCCGGCGTACAAAACCAAGGACGCCTGGCCACACATGGACAAGGGCGCCACGCTCGCACCGGCGCTGAGCGGGCGTCGCTGCCTGCAGGGCATGCTCTGCCTGACCGACACTAGCTTTGAGACAGGAGGCTTCGCCGCGGTCGCGGGCTCCCAGCGATTACACGCCAAGGTGCTCGAGGTCATGAAGCCGCGCCGCGGCGTCAACTACGTGCCCTACGGCAACAAAGCGCTCCAAGTCCAGCGGCAGGTCTTTGACCCCCAGAGGCTCGTCTGGTACATGCCGCACGTGGCGCGGGCTCTCTGCTCTTGTTTGATTCGGCGGTGACGCACACTAACATACCAGCACGCACTACCGCCCCCAAGCCACCGGACCCGACCACCCCCTGGCTGCGAGTGGCGGCGTTTGTCAACCTGGTCCCAACCTCGCTCTTGGGCCAGGCGGACCTCGCCAAGGTACGCCGCGACCGTGAAGAGTTCGTGCGGCGGGGGGCCCAGACCAATCACTACGTGACCTACGACAGCGCTGGCAAGCCCATGGCTATTACGCAGCAGCTGGCTTACCCCCGCCACAAGTCCTTCCGACCCCTGCAGAGCTGTGCGCTCCCCGCCGAGACCATCCTGAGAGACTATGGAGCCTTGGTGCTCGGCACGGGGGGGATGCTACCCCCGAACCCCCCTGCTACCCCTCCCACCAGCGGACTGGGCTAAAACTTGTATTTTTATTAAAGAAGACGTTTCTCTCTTTCTTATGCTAAACCTTCCAAAGAAAGGCGGGGGGGGGGAGAGGAGGGAAAGAGGGGGAAGAGGGGGGAGAGAGGAAGACGGGAAAGAGGCGAGGGAGGGGGGGGGGGAAGGGAGGAGAGAGACAGAAGGGGGGGGGGGAAGGTAGGGAAAGGGGACAGACTTGCTTTTCTTTCTGTCTCCTTTCTTCCTGCAAAATTAAGAGAGTCTTTAAGAGCAAAATCCCCCCCCCCCCCCCCCCCCACATACACAAAAAATGGCGGCGGCCGCCCAGGCACGGCGGGCGCCCCGCAGGGTCCTGCTGACGCGGGGGCTGCCCAGGCCCGTCTCTCTGTTCGAGTCGGGCGGCGCCAATTCCTACCCGTCAGAGGCTTGTTTCGCCGAGGGCAAGGCCCAGAACCACCAGTTCTTTTACAAGCTCATGTTACCTCCCACCGCAGACGCGCAAGGGCGGCCCGGCTTGTCCGAGCGCCACCTGTTCGGCTCCTGTCCGGACCCCAGGACCTTTTACGAAGACATCTACCGCTGCGTCAACCCGATGGAGCGCAGCTTTTTCGTCATCATACAGGGGCAGTGTGCCCTCTACTTTGACTTGGAGTGGTACTCGCATGGAGAAGCAGACCCTAGCGCAGCGCAGCGTCTGCGCGCGCTGCAGAGCGCCGTGCGCGCGGCCCTCTCCCAGTTCGGCCTAGCCTCGCCGGGCGCCAACGAAATGCACGCCAACGACCTGGGCAGGTCCTGCGGGGCCGGCTGGTACAAAAACTCGTTCCATGTCGCTTTTCCCAACATTGTCTTTGACAGCGTCCACGACGCGGGGGCTTTCGTCAAACACTGGCTCATGCAACAAACATGCACCATCCCCAGCGGCTATGGCACACGCCCGACGCCTACAGAGAGCCTGCCCTCCGGCCTCTGCGGAACAGCTGCATTCACACGCACACAGGACCTCCTTGTTCCCACGGGGGGCAGTATGCCCCCCCCAGCATGCCCCCTCTGCCCCCCTTGCCCCCCTCACCTCCAGCACGCGCCAGCGCGACTGTAGGTGCCAGCGCGCCTACAGTCACCACCACGTCTTTGTCGCCTACCACTACCAGCACACTGACCAGCCCGCTAGTGCAGGCTGTAGAAAGGCAAGCTGGTGTCGCTAGTGAGCTGAGTGATCTGGTCCTCGAGCTTCGCATCGACACTAGCTCGCCTCTTTACAAACATCCCAAGAACACAGGCCACATGATCGACGTTGCTGTATACACCAAGAACCGCTGCTGGCGGGTCCCGGGCTCGCAGAAAGTACCCGACCTCCTGCGTGCCGGTGCGCAGCCGCATCCTTTGCCCAGCTACGAGGATTGGTTGGTGCACTGCCCCAATCACTCTCGGCGCGGACCCGCCACCGTCTACGTTTCAGGAAGTGCCATACCACCCGGGGGGCATGCTGCCCCCCGAGCCCCCTCTGCTCCTCCCTCCAACACGCGCCAGCGGGCTGGGCAGTGTGCTGTCCCGCCAGCCATCATTCACGAGCAGCAACAGCTTATTCTAAAGAAGCTTAGGCTCTAAAGAAGCTTAGGCTGCTGCTGGCGGATTGGGGCGATAGAACCTCTCAGATATCGGTTCAGCAGGACAAAAAAACTGGCAATCAACTCTTCGTAGTTAGAACTGCTCGGGATAAGCAAGGGCGGCTGTGTCTTTTTCACGAGGTGCAGCGCAGACGCCACAGCGCGAGGACCAACGCCAATGGGAGCGTTTGCGTTGCTACTTTGGTGGGCGAACAGAACAAAGCTATGTTTCACCAGCATAACAACGCCTACGTGTATCTGGGAGTGGGTGGAAACGTTTTCTACCGATGCCATGGCACACGTTGCCGCGCCGCGCACAATTTGGCACAGCAATCGGTCCTAATCGGCAACCTGTTTGAGCCTTGGGCAGAGCAACGCGACAGGCTGCTAGCAGGGGGCACCTCCTCCAGCAGTTCTAGCAGCAGTTCTAGCAGCAGTTCTAGCAGCAGTTCTAGCAGCAGTTCTAGCAGCTCCGCTGGTGACCACGACGAGCCTGTCGACGACAAATCACCTGTTGCCAATGATGACAGGATGAGCGACACAGACGACGGAGACAACATGACCGATGATGCTGCTGCTAAGACAGGGCGCGATGCTGCCAGCAACTCCTCCTCCTCGTCGTCCTCGTTCATGCCGAGCGAGGAAGACGACGAGGAACCCGTGTTCGACGAGGAACCCTCTGCCAAGGAATCGGATGACACAGCGCGAGTTCGGGCTTCCGAAGGGGGGGCGGGAGAGCTCGATGCCTTTGAACGAGCTGAGCTCGAGGCACAGCTATTGCCCTATCTGGTCTCCTCACATTTCAGTGACTTGCAGAGACTTCTGCACGAGGCGGGCTAGCCTGAGCACTGTTACAACGCCCTAGAGCACATCCAGGTCGCAGGTTCGCTTAAAGACCCCTCCGTGCCACGCGGGCGGCCTGGCACAGAGACGGGGGAACCAGCAGACGACGACGACGAAGACGACAATGAAGAAGAAGACACAGAAAACGATCAGCAAGACAACGCAGGACCTGACGAAGGGGAAGAAGAAGAAAAAGCGGCAGGGGAGGACAAAGAGCTCGGGCGGCTCCAACGCAGGCCGCCGAGCCCCCCCGCCCCGTGCAATACCACTACTCAGATATCTTCCTAGTCCCCTGCCCTGACTGCACGGGCGCGACCCGGCGCATCTCCCGAGATGACTATGCGTGGTGGCTGCAGCAGTGCGCGGCCTGTTTTCATAACGTGGAAAAAGAGATCAAGGCGGAGCCTGAGCGACCGCCCAGGCGCAAGAAACGTCGTCTGGCCGAGCCGCCCACCCGTTGCCGCCGCCTCGAGCTCCCCCCCGAGGCGTCGGCATCCGACATCGCTGAAGCTGAGCTGCGCGCACAAAAGCCGGGCGGTTTCCGTTTCCTTTTTCCACATTATGAAAACCAGGTCTATGAGGGCGGAGAGCAAGCACACGACTTTGGGAGGGACCCAGAGGCAATAACCATGGAATATGATTCGCGCTGGGTGCGCAAGCTAGCCCTGCCCGAAGGGGCACGGCTGGTCTTCCTGCGCGCTTGCATGGGGACCGGCAAGACAGAGGCGTTAGCCCGCCTTCTGCTCGGTATCGAGGGTCACAACCCAGACGACTTCTTCTCCGCGCAAGAGATACAAACCCTGTCCAAGCTGCGCCGCTCTCGGGACCACGCGTTCCGCTGTCTCATGATAGGCCCCCGAATAACTTTCAATGCCAGCCTGCACCACCGGCTGGAGCTGGCGTTGAAAAGGGCGGGCATCAAGATCGACTTCTACCAGGATCTGGCCAAAAAATCAACCAAGCGAGACCCTCACAAGGTCGTCTACCAGTATGAATCATTGCACAAGCTCATCGACAAAGCCCCGTTCGACTTAGTGGTGCTGGACGAGAGCGAATCCACCCTCTTCAACGTCACCGCCTGGCTGTGCAAAGGAAACCTTAACCAGCAAAATGCCACCATGTTCGCACGCGTGCTCCGAAGCAGTCGCTGTGTCCTAGCCATGGATGCTTTCTTAGGCCAGAAAACCATTCGCGTTTTACAGGAAATCCTCAACGCGCCCCCCAACCCAGACGAGTTCAACCAGCTCTGGACTGACGGAGGGCGCGCCACGGCCCAAAACACCATCTTTTACATCAACAAGCACACCGCGCACATGCTGAGAGACGTCTTCATCCACCGCGGCTCCAAGAGCATTCGCCGAGCCCTTGAGCTCGCTCTCTCCCGAGGGGAACGCGTTGCCATAGCACATGACACAAAGCGCCAGGCTCGCCTGCTCAAACGCAAACTGAAGGCCAGATTCTTGGGCATCAAGGTCCTGCTCTACCACCAAGGGAGCGAGCGCCTCTCGGACTTCAAGCGCGCGCACGACCAGATAGTGCAAGAATGGATGAAAGTAGATGTCGTGATCTTCACCAGCGTGCTCACTGTGGGCTTTGATTTTTCCGCTCAGTATTTCTCGGCGATGTTTAGTTACATCAGTAACAACCAAGTGCCCATGCTCAACTACATTCAAATGGCGGGACGAGTTCGTTTTCTGCGCCTACGCCAATGGCACATCTGCGTCTCCCGACCCCAAAACCACTCTACCAGGGGTCCCGACACCCTGGCCCAGATCCGCAAGAGCATCTACCGCGAAGAAAAGCACACCGTGGCTACTGAAAAAGTCTACGGCGTTCACAGTGATTGGGCCACCCAAAAGCCTGCAGCAGATAACATGCACTGGCGCAAAGCAGATGGTTGGGTCGCACTCTGTGCTTCTTACAACACACTCGCGGCTGCACGCAGCCGCAACCACGCACTACGTGAACTTCTGTGGTTCCTCCGCCAGATGGGTCTTCACACACCCGCGTTTGTGGACTTCTCCAAGCTGCGGCTCCCGCCCGCCAAGACTCGGCACGACTTTTTGCTTGAAGACCATTTACAAGAGACCGCGCAAACACGGGAGGAAAGTAAGCAGCATGACGCACTGAGAGAAGCTGCCAGGACGGAACAGGCCGAGCTACTCCAAAGCCTGCGCACTGCCAAGGACCAACGCCTGGAGAGCCGCACAGCAAACGAGCGAAGACTGGTCGCAGCCTACAACGCGCGGCGCCAACAGCCCGTGACAGAGTCTGACCCGGCCAGTGAAAACCAAGAAGAAGAGGAGGACTTGCTCACACAAGAACAGATCGCGGAAGAAGCCAAGCGGCTGTCCAGCGGACTATTGAACGAGGAGGAGCGCACTATCCGTTCCAATAACCCAGAGGTCGCACAGGAACTGCACGCTGACAAGAAAGCTCTGTTCGTTTTTGCGGCGGCGTTCCCCATTCTACAACCAGACTGGGACACGGTACGAGAGTGCGAACGGACAGACTTTGTCCCCCGCTGCCGTCTGCTCAAGCTTCTGCGAGAATTCAATCTACATGAGATATACCAACAGGAGCACAAGCCAGGCAGCTTCGTTGCTCTCTTCGATCAGCAGAAAGTCATCCTGCCCGTCGCGACTGCTATTGCTAGTCTTCTCAGAGCACTCACCCTCGACATACAAAGGGGGGCTCAGCCAGAGGGACTGGAACTGACAACGCTAGACTTAAATCGGGTTGCAATCACGAGTTGCCTGCGTCGGATACTTGAGACGCTGCCACGAGTCGTAGCCAAGTGGAAGCCGGGGCGCTACGTTACTGACCTGCTCCAAGCCTGCCCGCACAAGACCCTGCCTGCCCAACACGCAATCAGCCAAAGTGCACAGGTTCTTCGAGCTATGTTACCCTGCCAGTTAGTCCGCATGATCAACCCGGGGCGTTCTGATGGCCAATTCAAAGAAAGCGGCAAAAACTTCTCACGATATGAATTGAAACCTGACATGGTGCAGGACATAGACGCTTTTCGAATTGCAGAGGAATGCACATTGTTTGCCTATCCTCCTGCAGGGGATTACCTGTGATCAGGTAAAAAAATACACATTACGGCTGTTTTTTTGTACACACCCCTGTCTGAGATTAGACAGCTCTTGTCTTGTGTTATAATTAAAAAACTTTTTTTCCATTTTAGCTTCTGAAGAGAAAAGAAAATGTAACATCCACACTTTCTTAGTTACATGCGCAGAGCTCCTTTTATGCACTCTCGCACACAGGGCGCTAGTACATACAGAAAAAAAGCCACTGTGTGAGCAGAGGAGAGTCGCGGGGGAAGGGAGGGGGGGGGGAGGGTGGATCTGCCATCGCTCGTGCAAAAATCTTTTTTTACAGACCCTGTACCGGACGCGCGCGTCAAATATTCACTGCTTCGTGCAAATCTATTACCTCCGGATCTTGTTTGCCCTTCAAAAAAAAGAGTGCACGGAAATCTGCCTGGTTCTGCGGCCGTTTTCTTTTCGGCAGCGGAAATTCCCCCGCTCCGTGCGGGCGGGGAGGCGGGGGCACAGGGTGCCACCGGGCACCGTGGAGGTGGGGGGCTGGAGGCGTACAAAAGTGAATTTCTAAAAATATAAAGAACAAAACATGCTTTGAGCGGCAGTCAATCTGGCCCCCCACGTACGCTGCACCCGTGGAATTTTGCTGACAAACAAAAGTTTCATGCAAATCTGCCTGGTTCTGCGGCCGTTCTTTTTGGCAGCGGAGATGTCCCCCGCTCTGTGCGGTCGGGGGGCATAGGGCCGCCGGTGAGGCGCACAAAAGTGGATTTCTAAAAGAAAAAGAACAAAACATGCTTTGAGCGGCAGTCAATCTGCCCACACATACGCTGCAGGGGGGTCGCTGCTCATTCCCTTGCTTTGCTTACCTCCCTTTCGCACCTTTCGCTTGTTAATTTTTGTTTGCGGAAGTGAGAGTGTCTGTGCTTTCGCTTCCCCCCAGCGAACTGGGGGTCTGAACTGCGTTCATGCCATGCAGCTTAGCAAAAATAAAATAGAATCTTATAGAAGTATATACACAAAAGCAAAGAATGCTTGTGGGCGCTACTAGTAGGGGTTGTTCTTCACACCCCCGCGCCCCGAATTACACAGCGTCTCCCCTGCGCACGGGGGATCTTACTTTTTTTATAAGGAAAGGGATGCTCAGCCATGCTGACCAATCTCGCGGCGCCGCCCTTTCTTTTTGGTCCCCTCTGGCTCCATCTTGCCCCGCCTGTGGCTTCTCGGACGTCAGGAATTCTTTGAACACACAAGTTAGCCGCACCGGGCATTATCACGTAATTGTAGGGGGGTGGTCGACCCCCCCTTTCCTTCTTGTTGGAACGATGTGGTCAATGCGCCACTCGGAGGGGGGCCCGCATGAAGTAAGGCGCCAGACGCGCCTGCCACTTATTTTTTAGGACCCGGTATCGTACCTGGAGTGTGCTGACTGGACGCCGCGCGTTTTCGCCGAGTCTGCGAGCCGGGAGTCCTCTTCGGTAGGCAGTGCGTCCATCTTTTCTGAGCTTTCTGCGCCCTTTGCTCTTGTGTGTGCGGGGGGGGCCGCCGCCCCCCCCACTCCCCCGCCCTCAGCCCCCCTCGCCCTTGCCCCCTGCACCCCCTCTCTCCCTTTCTCCTCCGACGCAGAGGGGGGGGGGGGGAAGAGGAGGGAACTATCCTCTCTTGCTAGTTGCACATTGCTTATTACTTGGTCTCTTCGATCAGCAGAAAGTCATCCTGCCCGTCGCGACGGCTGTCTCTGCGCTGCTCAGAGCACTTACCCTAGACATACAAAGAGGGGCTCACCCTGAGGGACTCGGGCTGACAACGCTAGACTTAAATCGGGTTGCAATCACGAGTTGTTTGCGTCGGATACTCGAGACGCTGCCACGAGTTGTGGCAAAATGGAAACCTGGTCGTTATGTCACCGAGCTGCTCCAAGCCTGCCCGCACAAGACTCTACCTGCCCAGCACGCAATCAGCCAAAGTGCACAGGTTCTTCGAGCTATGTTGCCCTGTCAGTTAATCCGCATGATCAACCCAATGCGTTCTGATGGTCGATTCAGAGAAGGAGGGGAAGCATTCTCGCAGTATGAATTGAGACCCGACATGCTGCAGGGCATAGACGCCTTTCGAATCGCAGAAGAATGCACACTCTCCGTCTACCCCCCCCGCAGGGGATTACCTGTGATTAAGAGAACAAAGCGCACATTTACAATGTATTCCGTGCTCACGCCTTTTTACAAAGAATGCACATATCTGCTTTTTTCTAGCATAAATAAAACTTTTCTCGCGACTTGGCTTTCCAAGAAAATGTCTGCACTTTCTTACTTAATTACATGCACAGAGATAGAGAGAGTTATGCAAAAAAACTTAAAACTCTACCATCTCTGTCGGGAACCGCAGCAACCTCCACCTGCTTTTCTACCCGATGCGCGGCTCACCCCACACTTGCCAGCTTTGGGGGGGAGGGGTGCGCCGGGAAGCAACCCCCCCCCCTCTCCGCCTTGTAAAGTGGCAGCGGGAATTTCACCGGGTCTCCCGGGACGGGCACGGAATTTCACCGGGTCTCCGCAAAAGCACTGAAATCCACCGGGTGCGTCGGTTCGAGGAATCAGAGCAAAAATGAAAATCTATAAAAAGAGAGAATGAAAAATGATGGGGGGCGATCGGGCAATCTGCGTCCGTGTATTTCCCGTGGATTTCCCCTTTTCAGCTGACTAATGCCTCTTTCCCCCAAGCAAACAAAAAAAGCCCGCTATATCTGTGCGGGTCTTTTTGTGCCCCTTGTAGGGGGAAGTGGCAGCGGGAATTTTACCGGGTCTCCCGGGACGACCACGGAATTTCACCGGGTCTCCGCAAAATCACTGAAATCCACCGGGTGCGTCGGTTCGAGGAATCAGAGCAAAAATGAAAATCTATAAAAAGAGAAAATGAAAAATGATGGGGGGGGGGCGACCGGGGTTTGTGCGGAAGTTGAGATGTCTGTATTCTTTTTCTCTGTGCTGAAGTTGAGGTGTCTGTACTCTTATTTCTGCGCAGCGGGCTGGGGGCGGGTTTTTTCCCTTGCCAGGCAGCTTAGCAAAAATTTTGCGCAGTGATTGTGTTATGCGTGGGAAGTTTAGTTCGAGAGTAGCGAGCTGCAGCTGGGAGGGGGGCATTCTCGTTTTAGGTTCAGCTGAAGGTAGCACCGAAAGGGCGCCCAGATTGCTGGCGACGCACAGAGAAGCCGAAGACTTGGCCTTTTTTTGTCGGATTTCCTAGAAAGTACTCTCGCAAAATAATTTGAGCAGCTGGCAGCGTTTGACAAAATCGTGCGTTGACAGTCGTTGATAATCCCTGGATCTGCTTGCAGGTTGGGGAACGTGTTACTAAAACAGGAGCAGAGCGTGTTCGTCGGGGGGTTCTTTCGGTAATGGTATGCCTATCCCGCGGGGGGGGGGGGGGGGGGGGGGGGCGCTTGCAGGACGGGCCCTGCAGCTTGCAGGTCGGGCTCGTTGGGCGGGGACTATTTCCGCTGAGCCAGACACCGCTTGAGATAGCTTGCGGCGGAGCTCCTTCTTTGGGGTCTTCGCTGGCAGTGACTCCGTCTCGCCACCCTGTGTTTTTTTGTCTTCCTCTTCTTGCACTTTTTGTTTTCGTTTTTTTACGGGAGTTGAGCGCGTGCGCTCGGGCCGGGGGATGCACGACTCCGCGTCCCAGCGGGAAAAGAATGCTGCTGTCTAGATCCCCTGCGACGGGCATTTGCCAGGGCAGCTCTGCTAGTCCCTGCAACATGTAGGGGCGCAGGAACTCGCACAGGCGTGCAGCCCCCTCGTGCCGCGACGCTGCCGATGTAGGCCAGCTTCTCGGACGTCAGGAATTCTTTGAAACACATGCTAGCCGAACCGGGCATTATCACGTAATTGTAGAAGTGGTCGATACCCCTCCAACTTTTGGGAACGATGTGGTCAATTTGGGGCTCCCTGGCATGAGGTAAGGCGCCAGACGCGCCTGCCACTTATTTTTCAGGACCCAGTACCGTGGCTGGAGCGTGCCGACTGGATGCCGCGCGTTTGCTAGTGACATGGTGCCCAAGTACACAGGGCGCAGCCCCTGCAGGTGATTACTGTTCTTTTTCACTGCCAGGTTTTGGAGCTTAAATGCACAGCGTGTTGTGTTTCCGCCGAGACTGCGAGCCGGAAGTCCTCTTCGGTAGGCAGTGCGTCCATCCTTCTGAGCTTCTTCTGCGCCCTTTGCCCTTGTGTGTGTGTGTGTGCGGGGTGTGGGGAGGCGCCCCCCCCCCCCCCCTCTCCCGCCCCTCAACTCACCCCCCCCCCCCTTGCCCCTCCCCCCACCACCCCGGAAGGGGTGGTGGGGATGGAAGGAAAGGGGGGGGGGGGCAAGGGGGTGAAAAAGTAAGAAGAGAGGGGGGTAAGAGGAAGGAACTATCCTCTCTTGCTAGTTGCACATTGCTCATTACTTGGTCTCTGCAGGGGGCACGAGTTTCATGAAACTCTTTATTTGAAAGAAAAACATTCTTTTCGGGGGGGGGTGTGAGTGAGAAAAAAAGCGATGGGAGCTGAAAGCGGCGCTGGGCCAAGCTAAAGGGAGGAAGAGGTGGGAAGGGGGCGCCCCCTCCCTTCCCACCTCTCTCTCCTCCCCCCCCCCTTCCCCACCCTTAAAGTGGGGTGCGCTGCATCTTGCACACCCCCCTTGGCGGGTATGGGCCGCGCTAGGTACTAGTGTGTGTCACAGGAACAGAAAAAAGTCTGCGCTAGACTTTTCATAAAGCGCTGCTTCCGCTCTTTTCAAAAGAATTTAATAGAAATGCATGGTTTATTCACTGGCAATTACTACCCCTTGCTCCCAGTACTCTAGCGTGCAGGCCTCTGCAATTTCGAATGCAGACTTGCCCTGCAGGGTGTCGGGCACGAGTTCATACCGCGAGAATGTCATGCAGTTTGCTCTGAATTGCCCGTCAGAACGTGCTGGGTTTACCATGCGCAGTAGCTTGCAGGGAAGTAAGGTTTGTAGCAGGCGCGCACTGGCAGCGAGAGCATGCTGGGTCGGCAGAGTCCGGGGGGACTCTGCCTTCAGCATTGTTGTGACATAAGCGCTGGGCGACCAGAGTATGTGCGGGAATGCGAGAAGAAATTTGCGCAGTGCTTGTGTTATGCGTGGAAGGTCTAGTTCGAGAGTAGTGAGCTGAAGCTGGGGGGCATGCTTGTTTAGGTTAAGCTGGAGGAGCACCAAAAGAGCTCCCAGATTGCTGGCGACGTACTGAGAAGCCGAAGACTTGGCCTCTTTTCCCCAGATTTCCTGGAGAGTACTCTCGCGAAATAACTTGAGCAGCTGGCAGCGTTTGACGAAATTCGTGCATTGACACTCGTTGACAATACCTGGATCTGCTTGCAGGTTGGGGAACGTGTTACTAAACAGGAGCAGAGCGTGTTCGTTGGGGGGCTCTTCGGTAATGGTATGCTTATCCCGCGGGGCCTTGCGGCTTGCAGGACGGGCTCGTTTGGCGGGAACTATTTCCGCTGAGCCAGACACCGCTTGAGCTAGCTTGCGGCGGCGCCCCTTCTTTTGGGTCTTTGCTGGCAGTGACTCCGTCTCGCCATCCTGCGTTTTTTTGTCCTCCTCTTCTTGCACTTTTTGTTTTCGTTTTTTTGCGGGAGTTGAGCGCGTGCGCTCGGGCCGGGGGATGCACGACTCTGCGTCCCAGCGGGAAAAGATGCTGCTGTCTAGACACCCCGCGACGGGCATTTGCCAGGGCAGCTCTGCTAGTCCCTGCAACATGTAGGGCGCAGGAACTCGCACAGGCGTGCAGCCCCTCGTGCCGCGACGCTGCCGATGTAGGCCAGCTTCTCGGACGTCAGGAATTCTTTGAAACACAGGTTAGCCGAACCGGGCATTATCACGTAATTGTAGGTGTGGTCGACACCCCCCCATCTTTTGGGAACGATGTGGTCAATGTGCAACTTGGGGGCGCCCGGCATGAAGTAAGGCGCCAGACGCGCCTGCCACTTATTCTTCAGGACCCAGTACCGTGCCTGGAGTGTGCTGACTGGGCGCCGCGCGTTCGCTAGTGACATGGTCCCCAAGTACACAGGGCGCAGCCCCTGCAGGTGCTTATTGTTCTTTTTCACTGCCAGGTTTCGGAGCTTAACGCACAGCGCCTGTTGTGTTTCCACCGAGACTGCGAGCCGGAAGTCCTCTTCGGTAGGCAGTGCGTCCATCCTTCTGAGCTCTTCTGCGCCTTTTGCCCTTGTGTGTGCGGGGTGTGGGGAGGCGCCCCCCCCCTACTTCCTCCTCCCGCTTCTCAGCTCCCCCGCCCCCCTCCCCGCTCCTCAGCTCCCTCCCCCCCCCCCCCTCCCCCTTCCCGAGGTGCAGAGGGGGAGGGGGAAGCCAGGACCAGAGCTACTACTGCTACTAAAAAAAAGTTAAATGGTCTTTTTTGTCTTTGTCGGTAGTCCTGATTGGAGCGGGGGCGAGGGGATGTGGTGATGCCGTGTCAAGTTTTACTCTAAAGTTATCAATTTTGTTTGTATTAAAAACAAGCAGAAAAAAAAGAGATTTCTTCCCCGACGACGCGAGCTGGTTTTGCGTTGGGGAACTCTTGTACATACACGTGCAAAATGGAGATTCTCGGGGTGTGCTTGCCGTTGTCGAGGCGCCGGGCGTGGACCAAGTCTTCCGTGCACGAAACGATTTCGCACGCGACACGCATTGTGCGCTTAGTGGGTAAAAATCAAGGGAAGATTAACATCGATCAGCGCGCGGTAGGGGTTGAGGCTGAGCTGCGCGCCAGTGCACAGAGTCTGCGCTCCAATCTGGACTTGTGCAGCCACTGCCGAATGCCCAGTGGTGTGTCCATTTCCGAGTTCCTACAACAGGCGTTTTTCGCCTCACGATTCTTGTCTACAAGAGGGAAGAAAATTTGTCTTACACGGAACAACAGACATGGGTAGTAGAAGCGGAGCAAGCCACCTGCGGGGGTCTGCCGTTTCCCGCTGTGGCGCCTTTGTTTTGGGAAAGACTGCCATTTGTGGCGGCCGCGCGATCGTCTCTGGATAGCGGCGTCATTCATGTCGATGCGCATGGCAAAGTGGTTATATGGCATGGTGGGGCTGCAACCAGCGAATTGTCACTAGAGTTTCGCTGCTGGCCGGCGTCCCCGGAGATAAGCGGGGACGCCGGCACATGATTATAGAGGACTTGGCGCAGCAGGGCTTTCAGAATTGACATTTCTGTCTGCCTCTCGCAAAGCATTCCCCAACTGGAAGGAGGCATGTTTGGCGTGCTGCTAAAGACCCGGCCACGCGGGGCAAAAAAAAGATTCAGTGCTACGCACCAAACCTTCGCCCCTTGTACGTTACCCCGAAGTCATGCCAGCGAACTGGGGAGGGATTAGGGGAGGGTTCATGTGGCGGCATGCCTCTTGTTCTCTGTTGTGTGGATAAATGTCCAAGACCCGCTAAGTTCTATCGCTATGACAACAAGTTTGTATTCTGCGGCGCAGCTACTTGCCGGGGCTCGTCTCCGCCACGGTACAGGCTCGTCTTCCCCTCGCCGGCAGGGCTGGGGTCCGGCTTTGAATGAATTAGAAAAAAAGCAGGATGTGTTTTTCTGGCTCTTGGCCTGGTAGTTTTTGTTTTTTATTAAAAGACGAAAAAAAAATACAATAAAACCTCTACGCTAAGATGGTCGATGTGCTTTGGGAAGTCTCTTGCTTACCCTCCAACCCGTGCGACGCACGGGCCGAGCGTCGGGCTGAACGGAGTTGGAGAGCGCGCCGATCGCGTTGAGCGCGCAGCTCTTTGAGTTTGCGGAGGACCTGGATGTGTTCGTGGATTTTGTGCGTGAGCATGGTCTCGGCGAGGAAGGCTGTCAGCCTGCTGGAGCAGACCTCTTCGACGACTCGGGGCGCCGCCCCGAGTCGTCGAGTGGCCACCTGGCGTTGGCGAAAGCTTTCGGGAGGAAGCTCCTGGCGCAGATAGGCGTCATCGCTGAGGGGAGGGGGTTCGTCGTCGTCGGAGTCGGGCGGGCGCCGACGCGGCCTGCCACGCCGACCGCTGTAGATCTGGCGGAGCCTGGGGCTGGACATAAAAAGAATTTCTCGTCTGACGTAATTGAGGTCAAGCCAGGGCTTGGCCTGAAGCATGCCATAGAATATCAGCGTGGCTCGCCGGTCAAGCTCTTCCACGCGCGAGAGCGCGTGGAGCTGCTGGACGATGCGCCGGAAGGCTTGGCATACACGCGCGAGCCTGGCGGCCTGTCGGTAGTAGGCGGCGCGGGCCGCTGCGCCGGTATTGGGGGGTTCCGCGCCTAGAAGGGTGAGTGCGACCTGGCGCAGCAGGGGTGAGCACAGAATGCGTTCCAAAGTGACGGGCGGCCTTGCGCTGATTCTGTTGAGCTGGGCCAGGTCTGCTCGATTCAGCCGGCGTCTTTTAGAAGGGCGGGGCAAAACTGCCGGGCCACCAATTCTGGCCTGCAGCTGCACCGCAAGGCCCTTGAGCTGCTTGCCTGTTGCGGTTGGCCCTGACATGTGCTTGTGATTTTTTTTCTCTCTTGTTTTGTGTTTGATATCTTGCCGAGATCCCTCCTTGTCGAGAAACGTGTGTCTAGGAGAGAGAGAGAGCGAGAGGCGACAAGGGGGGGGGGGGGGAGTTTGGTGCTACCCCCCGCCCCCTCCCCCTCCCACTCCCCCTTCCCCTTCCCCTCTCCCTCCTTCTCTCTCTCTCTCCCTCTCTCTCTCTCTCTCCCCCTCTCTCTCTCTCTCTCTCGCGCACGCGCGTCGCCTTTTCATTCCCAAGTTAGCGAACCCCTGCTAGGCCCCTGCGGAGTGCTCGGTGTGTAGCTTAAGACTGGCATCGCGGCTGCCTCATCGTCTGAAAGCCACGCAGGCAGCCCCCCTTGAAGCAGTGGTTTCTTGATGCGTTCGACCGATGGCTTGCGGCGCAGTTTGTCTTCCATGGCCTCGTACATCTCGCGGCCGCGAAGCTCGTCCGCGGGTTGTCTTTGATTCTGAGCCAGAATCAAAGCATCTACAGCGCTTTGGCTTTTTCTGGCACAAGCAATGCATTCTCCCAGCGGTCGCCAGCAGCTGGTGTCCTGCAACACGTAGCCCCCTTCTGCCCCGTACGTTTGCGGGGCAGGTTCTAGGCTGACCTCGAGTCCTGTCACCTGCGGAAATGTATAAAAAGCCCGCCATTGCTTTGCCTCCATGCGGCTGAGCGCAACAAAGGCTACAGGGCTTCCGCGTTTATCTAGTATAGTGACGTCGGGCTTGTACTTGGCTTCCTCCCGGGGGGGCATGCTGCCCCCCGAGCCCCCCTGTCCCTCCCCTTCAGCCCGCGCCAGCGGGCTGGTCGGGCTCGGCTCCTTTGTTCCACACGAGACATGCAAGCGGTACTAGCAAACCCTGCGCACTAGTCGGCAACAGCTTCGGTGCCTCTGTTGCCAAAAAACGCTGAGGATCCATCAGCGGTTAAGGTGGTGATGTACGTGTGAGAGGTGCTGGTGCGTTGTGCCCCCTTTATTTGAAAACGACGGTGCGCAAAAAGATCTGCGCCCTTGTGTTTGTTTGTAATGCCTCCCTCCCCCCTTTCCCCTTTTTGTCTCACAAAAAGGGGGAAGGGGGGGTGCCCCCCCCCCTCCCCTTCTTTGAGGGGACGGCGCGCCCGTCCCCCCCCCCCCCCCCCCCCCCCCTTCTCCTCTCCTGTTTTCCTCTCCCTCCCCCCTCCCCGCCTCGTTCCGACTAAAAAATGAACATACAAGTTCAGTGCGGCGCTTGTACGGGGGCCTGCATCGTCAGTCCGACAGAGCTGAGAGTGTGCCCGCAATGCCGCGAACCCCGGCTCTACCTGTGCACGCGCAAGAGGTGCTTTGCGGAAGTATGCTTCGAGTGCGGCATCGACACGAGACCACACGTGTGTCTCTCCAAGTGCCTGAATGGCTGTATCATCACCGGCGAAGGCGGCGCCCGCGCTACTACTAGTAGCTCGCGAGCGAAACGGGTTAAGAAGAAGAAGAAGACCTCCGGCCAGCCCGCGCCGGCTAGCAAAAGCAAGCGTGCTGCGCAGGAGGCAGCGGGCTTGCTGTCGTGGGTACGGGGTCTACCACCCGCCAGCGCTAGCGGGCTGCAAGAGGCCCGCTAGAAGAAGTTTTTTAATAAAAAAGAAACCGAAGTTCAAGTGCCGCCCCTGCCAGCTGGCCAAAGCACATCCCCACAAATCACCATGCAGTGCTTCTGGGCTCTTGGCCTGGGGCTTGTTTCTGTACTAGTTGCTGATATCTCGGGCTGGCAGCTCTGCGGCGGCGAGCTGCACCTGGAACGCTGCAAAAATCTTCGCTTCATCCTGTGCGCGCCGCCGGACGGCCGCGCGGACGTCAGCGTGCCAAGACTTACGGTGTACCTAGAAACCTTTTTCTACAACCACACGCGAAGGCGCAAGGCCGTCGTGCCCTTGCACCCGCGCGGCCCCGTCCCCACTAACCACACCCAACCGCCTGCCGGCGCCCAGCTGGGGGGTCGTGATCCACCGCCTGGTCTTGGACAGGGTTTACGACCGCTGTCCCCTGCCGACAGCGGTTTGCGAGCCCTTGCTGCTGCACGGGGTGCCCGCGCCGCGCGATTTCACACTGCATCGTGTTGACCAGGCCAGACCCGGCGGGGTGCCCTCCGAGCAAGCCCACTTTTTTGCTGTTCTGTACAACCCGGACGAGATCTTGAATCGCCTGGCGCACTACGGCGTGTGCCCTGCGTGCTGCTTGTCTGCAGAATTTAATACGGTCAGCGTCAACTTGACCAGCACAAGCGCCGTCACGTTCACGCCCGAGTTCTGGGCGCAGGTCGGCGACGCGCTCCGCCCGCACCTGGCCAACCGCTTCCTGTACCACGCGTCCCCTTACAAATCTCTGTTCCTGTACATCGAGCCCGTGCCCTGGTCTCGGCTGGACTTCAACACCCCGCAGCGCACCCGCCAACTCTGGCAGATCCTGACGGCTCGCCTCAACTCCGCCCTTAGCGGCACTCCCGTCATTGACGTCTCCCCCTTTTCGGAATCCGTGCCCGAGGCTTGCAATGACGGTCTGCACTACTACTCGCACTTCAAACGCTGGAATCCACATGCTTGGGCCTCGGTTCAGTACATTTTTCAATACATCTTTTATTCGCTCCAAAAAAAAGAAAACTTCCGGGACCGCGCGCGGGTTCTCTGACGCCTTGTTTGGTGGCGGGGGCATCGCTGCTGCTGCTAGCGGAGGGGGGGGGGTGCTCCCCCTCCCACCAACCGCCCCTCTTTCTTCTTTCCCCCCCCCCCTCCCCCCTCCCTCTTTCTATTCTCCTCCCCGCCTCCGACTAAAAAATGAACATACAAGTTCAGTGCGGCGCTTGTACGGGGGCCTGCATCGTCAATCCGACAGAGCTGAGAGTGTGCCCACAATGCAGCGAACCCCGGCTCTACCTGTGCACGCGCAAGAGGTGCTTTGCGGAAGTATGCTTCGAGTGCGGCATCGACACGAGACCACACGTGTGTCTCTCCAAGTGCTTGAATGGCTGTATCATCACCGGCGAAGGCGGCGCCGGCGCTAGTAACTCGCGAGCGAAAAGCCTTCGCCGGGCCTCCGCCCAGCCGGCGAAGACTAGCAAGGGCAAGGCCGCTGCGCAGGCAACAGGCCTGCTGTCATGGATACGGGGAGCACCCCCAGCCAGCACTGGCGGAGTGGAAGAGGAGGCGAAGAAAGAAGTTTTTTAATAAAAAAACAAAATTCAAGTGACAATCGGCCGCCCTCTCTCGACGTTGGGGGCGGCCGATTGACTGCCCGCCCCCCCCCCCCCCCCCTCGTCTCTCTCCCTGCCCCCTTCTCTCCCCCTTGCCCTCTCCCTCCAGGGAGGAGGCAGGGGGCGCTCTTTGAGCCTAGTCTTATAAACATCAACATGCCCCTGGATATGGATGGCGACGCAAATCAGGCCTGGCACCCCTCGCCTCCTGCGGGAAGGCCGCACCAGCCTAGGCCCCAAAAACGCCAGGGTGTCAACGCGAAAAGTGAATCTACGGCAAAGCTCGAACGCTTTGATTCAGGGCAGCGGCCATATCGGTATATCAACCTAAATGGCCTTGGCGCCGAGGAACTGGTGGCTCTGCGAACACTGCTAAATGAACAAGCTAAAATCTCAACCAAGGAATCAGCGCCTACGCTGGTTTTCCAAATGAACGACGGCCTCTATACCAACCCACAAATAGAAGAGCGCTGGGACATCCGGAACTGGCAAAAGCCGCCGATTGATGACTGGGTTCACCGGGTGACCGCCCAGCTACCTCGCCTGCGACCCAGCCAAACCAACCCCCCGGTGGCGTGGCTGGCACTACCAGGGCCACCGGGCCAGAACGCGGACGACGCCGTTCATGCAACGAACGGCACGAGCTGCGTTGTCAGCGACCTGGCTGCCGGCGGAACGTCGACAGGCCAGACGGCCAGACTGCTGGCGTTCTCGCCAATGCCAACCCCTCCTGCCTTTAGATCTACAAGCAGAGACTACTGGACAACCACCGCGTATGCCCTAGTTGAGCCTCAACGCAACCTCCGCGCAGTGCTCACGTGCGTACGTGGGTACATCACTCGCCCCCAAAACGCCAAAAAAAGGAGAGCGCTCCGCACTAACGTAGGAAAGGCGGCGACAATATATTGTACTAGCGCCTGGGCTTCCCAGTGGGTAAACGGCATCTTGTCGTACCAGGGCCTACACTTGATGGAGGCCCCGACTTGGATAAGGCAACTGCGTCCCGAGCCCGTCTGGCTTCAGATGGAGCTGGAAACAGCAAGCCCGTGGCCGTTCAGCAAAAATATTCCGCTTAGAACCGCCCTTACCTGTGGCGGGGCTTTGGTGCTGTTCCAACAAAGCATGGACGTGAGATCAGATTCCCCGAACCTTGCCGCACTTCTGACCTCCGGGCCGCCTCGTCGGGTCATCCCCTCGGCTAACACACAACAGAAACTAACTTCAAGAATCATAGAGCACAACAAGTCTGCCCAAAAAGCCAAGGGCCGCATGGCACGTCGCTTCAAACGTAATAGTGAAGAGGAAGCGAAGAAAGAAGTTTTTTAAAATTAAAAAACAAAATTCAAGTGATATGGGCCCTGCTAGCTCAGCCACCGTGCTAGCAGGGGTGGGCGAGAGCGAGCCCGCCGGCGTTTAGGCTTGTGACAATCGGCGCACACTTTAACACGGATCTTGTCATATTCTTTCAAGAGCTGTTTGATTTCCTGCTTGGCATTTGGTTGAGTGCAATTATCTAGCAGCATCTTCTTCGCTTTGCTCACGAGGTCGTCGTTCAGCAGACACCGGTGGGTTATACGCCAGTCATCCAGAGGCTGTAGTGTTGGGTACTTAACAAAAAACCGCATCGCTGCGCTATCGTTGCGGTCAAACTTACGCAGCGCATTAGCCACCGTCTCCTGACATTGGTAATTCTCATTGACTGCCCGAGAAAGAATTTCGTTGGTTTGCTTCTGGGCTTCATCGAGCTTCGAACGTAAGGAATCGGGAAGCAGGTTTTCACGGGGCGGAGTTGGCTGGGGCCGAGTCTTTTGCTCTTGTCGGCACCATGCCACCACTTCTGTCCAGACACGATTTGCTTCATCGAACTTTTTTCTTTCACTCCTTTTCGGTATCGTGGCGCGGATGGCCGCTGTACATTCCTGCCATCGCTGGTGGTAGCTGAGCAGACCATTGGGGCAGAGACTGTCTACGGAATCGGGCAAGCCTTTTAGCCACTCTACTTGTACACGATATTGTGGGAGGTCAGTGTAGTAAAAGCCCAGTTCTTTCCACTTGTTGGCCAACTCCGGGGTTATCACGTGGTTCGCCTCCAAGACGATGTTTTGGAGGTTGTACAGCCTCGCCCTTAGGTTTAACAACAAGACCTGCACGGCCGTTAAGATTCGCCCCAATGCAACAAACCCTTTTCTGAACCTCGAGAATGTTTCGGTTTCCAGCATGTCCAAAATCACACGCCTCGGCAGGAGCTGGGCTCCTGCCGAGGCTGCTGTCGCTTTTGTATCGGCGAGCGTATCTATTACGAACCGGCTCGAGTGCTTCAAATGAAACTCGTTACTGCTACCAACAGTAGCAAATCCGAGCGTTGTGAAACACGCTCCATTCCATTCCAATCTGTAACTAGGGAAGAGACTTTGCAAAGCCCCCTGCAGCTTTTCTAGCCACCTTAACTGTTTTTCTTCTAGGTCGGTATCCAGCGGGAGGCCTTTTGGTTCCCAAAAGGCCTCCCTCATCATTCTTCTTCGTTGCATTAATTTAACTATGTATTCAAACCCTCTCCTCCATTCCTTTCCCCCGCGGGGGGGCACCCCCCCCCCCACCCTTCCCGCTGCCCAGCGGGAGGTCCGCGCTGGGCAGCGGGAGGGTGGGCAGAGAGAAAAAAAAAGAAAGTGGCGGGCGGGACGCTAGCCTTACAAAAGAAAACAATCAAGAATGTTTGTGCAACCAAGCAATCGAGCCGAGACCCGGGCGGCCAAGAGACGGCGCCTGGATAAAATGGCACAGGCACTGCCCCTGATCTTTGCTCGTGCAGCTGATGTAGCTCAAGCTCGCACAAGCCCGTCGGCACAGCCGGACTTGTGCGGGCCGGGAGAAGTTGGCACAGAGTCTGGCGACAGATTTTGCGCCGAGGTGGCAGCGCGTGTTCTGGCAGGCGACGCTAGTGTGTATGCCCGGCGCCCGGGAACTTGTTGGTCGGAGCTTGACACTGTGATTACTGCCCCCTACATGCGCTCAGCCAACGAGCACTGGCTGCAAGCCCAGTACAACGGCCTGCCAGGTTCGCAGGTATCGAACGAAGCAACCCTGCGGGCCGTCGCGGCGGGCCACTTGGCGGTCCGCCTGGTATCCACGCTGCTGCCGCTCGTGGTGACAAAGATCTGCAGGGATTATCTTGCGCCCCGTGGACGACATTGACGCGAAGACGTGGATCGCACTAGCGTACCTAGGCCGACAGAAACTATACAACCTCACAGGCATGCCAGCCATGGCGAAGCGGCCCTTTTTCCACTACGAGCTAAGCGACGACGAGAAGGAATTGTGGGACGACGAGTGCGCTCTGAAACAGAGCGTGGATGACGCTCTGAGGCTTCCCTACCGTTCTCCTGTAATAGAATACATGGTATCGCCAGAGACGATGCCGGGCCTGCGGGCACAGCACGAGCAGAGAGCCTGTCAGCATTTGCAAAAACAGGCGGCCGTCCACAACCAGAGGCTGGCTCGATTCCGTGAAGCCGTGGAGTCTCTGATCCGCCGCGAGCTCTGAGCGCTCCCGGGCTAGTGCAGGACCCAAAAACCTTTTTTTTTAATGTAAACTTTTTTTTTCGTACACGGCGGTGTCGGTTTTTACTGGCCAGCGGGCTGGGGAAGCCAGTCGGCGGATTGGTTTTTGAGCGACAGGAGCGCTAGGGCAGTGAGGGCCATCTTGCTGGTAAGGCTCAAGCAGCAGTAGACAATTTCAGCGCACGGATGAGGGCTAAGGCTCTGGGCCGAGCTCTCGCTGCTCAGCAAAGGTGGCGACTTCAGCCGGAGAACACAGTAGGTCTCCCAGAAACCAAAGCTGGAAAATAAAACAGACTCTAGCCCGATGGCAACAAGAATGATAAGCTTGACCCTGCCGGGCTCGACTCCGGCGGGGATTTCGAGGCTGGCCACGACCCCCCCGGCAGCAAACCACAGGGGCAAGAACGACAGAACGAGCAGTAGCCACGAAAGTGCCCAGCACGCCAGGGTCACGGCCCGCAGCGCAACTGCGATCCCCTGTGGAGTGTTGGGCTTGGCCCTTGCTTCGCTGGTGTCTTCCTTTTGACTATTAGTTCTATTAAGAGATTTGAATAATACCTCATCCGATGAGACCCTCTCCCGTGGCAATGTTTCTTCCGAGAGTAGCCCGGTTGACTCAGGCCCCCCGGCAGCATTATTTCCAGGTTCTGCAACCCAGTAGCGCCTGGCGAGCAAGGGGGCAAGTCCCCCGACCCAGACCATAAGGTTGCAGAGTACAAACGAGACTGCCAACGCTGGCACCGAACGCTCCCCCGCCAGCAGCTGCACCTGTAGCAGCATCAAGGGTGCAGTGATTGAGTATTCCAGCCAGCGGGCTGCCTGGGGATACGAACGGAGCGCCCGCTGGTTACAGCAGCTGTCCAAGAGGCCACACTGGACCAAATAGAGGCCACACTGGACCAGGTGACCTACTGCAGTGAGGGAATGGAAGGCCACCGACAGACCCCAGAGCGAAACGCCGGGACCGATACTTGCGAGCTCTAGCCAGCCGGCCGGCCGGGTCTGCGCGGCGCCAATCCCCTCGCGGGGAAGTCCAACTCTTAAGGTCACGATGGAGGTCTGAGCCAGTGGCAGGTTCTTGGCAAAATC
Organism: Paulinella micropora; assembly: GCA_019918135.1. Classification (NCBI taxonomy): domain Eukaryota; phylum Cercozoa; class Imbricatea; order Euglyphida; family Paulinellidae; genus Paulinella; species Paulinella micropora. The sequence goes on along the minus strand of WBZZ01005895.1, from coordinate 80,401 downwards.
TAGTGGGCCTGCTACCTGGAGGATGGCAAGCACAAAGTGGGCCGCAAAGGCTAAGATATTGAGTCCAAGGACAACAAGCCACGAGCAAGGCCCGGCTGAACTTCCCACTGCTGTCGTAGTACCACCAGTATTATTGCGCCGTCTTTTCGACGGGGCCATTATGTGTTATATATATACACATGTTTAAAAAGCAAGAGAGAGAAAGGAGAGGGGAAGAGAAAGGAGAGGGGGAGAGAAAGGAGAGGGGGGGGGCGCCACATGTCGCACCCCCCCCCCCTTCTTCACTCTCGGGCCTTTGTTTTCTCCTATCTCTGTCTTTTTTGTTTGGGGGGGGGGGCAGGTGAGTCCGAGGGCCGGTATATGCCTAAGCGTGTGTCTCTTTTCTTCCCCCCCCCCCCCCCCCCCCGGCGCTAAGCATAAAAAAACTCGTAAAAGAAAGGAGGATGGAGTTGGATCAATATAGGCGCGAGATGAAGGAAAGAGAGGCGCTCCTAAACACAATGGCAGCTGAGCAAGGCGCGAGCGACGACTATGAAAAAGAGTGGCAGACCGAGCAAATGTGCAAACGTGAGAGCGCAGCAGCACTAAGCGAGTGGGAAGAGGCCCAGCTTGAACAATGGGGAGGACACGCCGCCGGGGGGCGGTATTCTGCCGGGGGACATGCTGCCGGGGGGCATGCCCCCCGAACCCCCCCTGCCCGAAATCCCCCTGCCCGAAACCCCCCTGCCCAAACTCTGTCTGTCCGAAATCCCCCTGTCCAAGCAACGCCTCGTTGCCCGGACCTTCCTGCCCCAACGCCACCTGCCAGAAACCTTTCTGCTCCCTTGCCAGCGCCGGGGCGTGCTGCAACCCCAGTCCTCCCTGCCTCTGCGCCTCAAGTTTGTGCCAGCGCTGTGGAGCTGAAGCGGAGTTTGAACGAGCCATGACAGACTTTACAGTGCATGGTCGTGAGGCGGCGGCGACGGAGCGCTTGAATCGAGCGGGCATATCCTGGGACATGGCGGCGCGGTGGGCGGTACAAGGCGGGCAAGTGACTGCGGAGGAATTCCGCGAGAACCTGTTGCTAGAGGGAACCAGGTGGGATGTGGAGAAAGAGAAATGGGTATGGGGAAACGGCCGGTAACACCAAGCCGGAGCTCTTGCCTTAGTCCTCCCCCGTCCCTCCCCTCTTCTTCTCTCCCCCCCCCCTCCTCGTCCCCACCTCCCCTCCCCTTTATTTTTCTTTTTTCTCCCCCCTTCCCCCCGCAGACTCTCTCCCCTTGCCCCTGTCCCGCAAATTCTTTGGGACAGGGTTAGTAAAGAAATCACAGAATTAAAAAAGAAGAAAAGAAAGATAAACCCTATTGACTGTAAAAAAAGAAAAGGTGGCAATGCAGGGACAGGCTTCCGGCCCAGCAAGGGCCAGGCAGGGCCCTGCCTGGCCTCCTTGGAACGAAGAGAAGGCGCCGACGGGTTGGGGTGGACCGGCGGCTGTAGGTGCGCCGGTACTGCAAGGTGCATGCCCCGGGCTGTGCAACGATTTGGTGCTGCAGGGCTGGAGCATGCAGCAGTTAGGTCTGAAGCCAACAGATGAGAGCCGAGACTTCTACACCAAGCTGGCGAGCTTGGTGCGTTATCATGATCGAGGTCCTGGTTCTGATTCTGGTCCGGTGACGGAGTCTGATTTGTGTGTGGGTCACCCGGAGCTGTTTCACCATGTGTTTTTGCAAACTCTGCGGCGCGAGCTAAATAAATTGGTGGCTCCTTCCCTGACGTCGTGGGTGTGGCTGGTGTTAGAGCAGGGCTCGCTCAGCGGGCAGTGGAGCTTGGAGCAGCTGGCCGACACGGTGGTGTACGTGCCGCCGGGCACGCGCCCGGCAGCACGTTCCTGGGAAAAGGGGCACGCGCTCGGCTGCAACGGCCGGGATTATTATTTTGAGGGTTTTCTGCAGCTAAGCGGAGAGCACCAGTACGAGCTAAGCGCCGTTAGCTGGTGGGATTTGTGTGCGGGGCTAGCCCAGAGCTTGCAGCGGCCGAGCGCGCTGAGGGGGTCGTGGGCCAGCCTGCGGGGGGAGGTTCTGTCTTCAGCAAAAAAGCAAGAAGCCGAGGCACTGTTGGTCAAGGAAAGAAGCCCCTCGTGCTCTCCAGCCACGGAAGCGGGGGACATTGAGCAAGAGATGGAGGACGAGATCCTTCTGCTCGAGAAGCGCGTGCTAGAGGAGTGTGCCTACGTGTTGGCTAAGCCGCACGCCTTTGTGTGTGACGCGGGACCGCGGGTGACCAGCGAAAGGCTGTATCGGCCGTTGGTGTTAGACAGTGTCCCCCCCGCGGTGGCGACCTGGCCCTGGGAATGTTCGCCGCCCTTAGCGTCGGTGCTCCAACCCAAGCCGAACCCCAGCGCTACCACGGGTAGCGCTGGAGCCCGCGCCCTTTACATCCAGACCCTGCACAAGTCTCTAAAGAAGCACCCGGAGTGTTTAGTGCTTGCCAACACCTTGGACAATCTGGCAGGCCGGCCCGTCGTGCAAGCCCCGCTAGGGCCGGGGGCGCTGTGGCTGGCGTCCGAAAACACTTTTATTCGCAAAGCTCCCCGCGAGGGCAAGAGCTCTAGCTCGCGGGGAGCTTCGATTTACTTGCGCGTGGCCTGGCGCATCACGGCGAGTCAGGCGCCGCTCCACAGCGTGCCCCTTTCGTTCGCGGGCCCCTGGCATCGGGGGGGACTAGAGCACGCTGCCTTGCAGCCGTGGCTGGCCTGTCACGAAGTGCTACACTATGTGCGCTGCGCAGCCTGGATAACAGAGTCTGAGCAGCCTGCTACGACTCTGGTCGTTTCGGCGCCGGCGCTGCGCCGCGGCAGGCAGTATGTAGATCTTTACTTTGCGTTGTGCCGTGGGGTCAGGCGTTATCTAAGAACGGAGCGGGCCTTGTACGCCGGCATGTCTATTACGCGTAAGCCGCGTTTTTCGACGGGACGAGTCGAGGACGTGCGCTCGCCCGAGCACTGGAGCCAGGACTGCAAGAGACAGGCCAAGCACATAATTGCTATGTTTGGAGCCAATGAGGACGGCGCCGACGACGATGAGGAGGAGGGGGATGAGAGCGGAGAGGAAGACCTGACGGAGGACGAGGGAGACGAGGAGGCCGATGAAGAGGAGGAGGAGGACGAGGAGGAGGCTGACGAAGAAGAAGAGGAGGAGGCTGACGAGGAGGGAGAGGCTGAGGCTAGCAAAGACGAGGAGAAAGAAGGGGAGAAGGAGGATGAGGAGGAGGACGGGGAGGAGGATCTATCACGGGACACACTGAGAGAGAGTTATTACAACCAGGAAAACCGTGGTATGGTAAAAGATGAGGTGCGACGGACCAACTCCGACCTCAGCTGCTTGGCGGCGCGCGACTGGGTCTTTTGCTTGTTGTTGCCCTGGGCCGAAAGCGAGAGCGATGCTTGGCTGCGACGGAACATCCCCCCTGCCAAGACGGGCGCCCTGCCCTATAGGTACCGCCCCGGGGGCGCGGGCGTGTCCCACGAGCAAATCCGGCGGTGGGCCCTGCCCCCAACTCAGACTCCGAACCTGGAATCAAAGCTGAGCGTACGTCTAGAGGTGGGTGATTATTGCAGTGCGGCCTACGAGGGGTCGCCCGCTTCTGACACAGCCTCGGGCGCTACCAAGTGTGTGGCTCCCTATTTCCCACGCGCGCAACCCTTGCCGGTAGGCGGAGACAGGGACCCGCAGTGGCCGCGTAGCTGGGACTGTATGTCGCCCGATTGGGAGGGCAAACGCTCCTTGCACGCGGCACTGGGTGCCCCCCTGGAGGCTCGGTACTGCTACACGTGGAGTTATTTCCTCGAGGCCTGCCTGGGCGCCCCCCACATCTTGCGCGCGCACAATCCGGGGGACGTCCCGCCGCCCTTTGCCAGCTGGGCGAAGGGGACGAGCGCGAGCGCGGAGGCGTCGTCCAGGACGCCCAAGTGGGGCGTCCTGGACCTGTTGCCCCCCGACGTGAAACAACACCTGTGCAAGCCGCCGTCCGCCGTAAGAAAAATCCTGGGCCTAACAGAGCACGACCTGCTGCACGTAAGCTCTGTCCTGCACGAGCGGGATTTCTACGTCCGGCGCCTGCGACAGGTGAGCGCAGCGCCGTACGGGCTCAGAGGGCAGCCCTCCGTCTACGCAGCTTTTGCGTGCCAACAGCCCGGCTGCCGCAACGTGGCCGTGGACCTGCTGTTGGACGAGACAGCGGGTCCACGGGGGGGCGGCGCCGCTCCCCGGCAGGTGTTGTGCGACGACCACGTTGCACCGAAGAATAGCGCTGTGAGCCGCTATCACCGGAGCCAGTTCTTTAACTACCACGAGCCAAGCAGCACTAGAGTGCTGGACGACATAGCTTGTGCGCGGCCCCCCAGTAGATCACTAGCGCTGATCAGCCTGAATAGCATGTTGGCGGATCTGCTGGGAGCGAGCGAGCGTCAGGAGAACGCGTGCCAGAAACACTTGGACAAGCTGCAGGATTCCAAGAGGACGCACGCCCCGCCCGCAAGCAAGAAAGAGCACGAGATAGTGGAAGTTTTTCTATCACAATTCAGGCGCCTTGGAGGGGGCCTCGAGGACCCCGCTGTGTATGGCTTGCGGCTGCACTACGCGGCGCTGCACGCGCAGGTCGAGCACACCGTCAAGGGTAGCGGAATGAAAGAGTCATGGCGGGCGTTTGCTACCTGGCTTCAGGGCAAGCAGTACGAGTCGCAGTATTGTGAGCTCGCCAAGGCGGAACTGCCCCGCAGCGCGAAACATACCTGGACGATTAGGCAGCTGGCCGAGTACGCCACGCGCTGTTATGCCTCGCCCACTCGCGAGAACCTAAAGAAGAACGCCACGGGCTGGACTCAGCCCGAGAACACGCCACACGTGGCGCTAGCGCACGCTTGCCAGCTAGAGCTTTTCTACAACGGGGTACCCTACCCCCCGGAAAACCTCCCGACCCTTCTCTCTTGGCGGGGGGCCACGGTAGAAGAAAAGGGTCGGGCCGCGGCCTCGCCCTTTGCCTCCGGGGCCGCAGAGCCCCGGGGCTGGGCAGCCAGGCCCGTGATGCCGGTCCCCGATCTCGAGGCCCTGCCACTGGCTGAGAGGAGGCACCACTGGTACCGCAAGCTGGCCGGCGCGGGCGCAGCCAAGCCATCGCCGTTGCCTGACGAAACCCGACAGGCGATGGCTTGGCTGCGCCAGTACGAGCTAGCACTGGGGGCGCCGTTTGTCTCGCTGCGCAAGGCGTGCCGCGACGTGCTGCACCAGGACCTCTTCAACAACCTGAAGCGGAGCTCGGACAAGTACGCTTCGCTCTACCTGTCGGGCCTCTGCGTAGCTCGGTGCCTGGTCGCCTCCTGCCGGGAAACGATGCTGTTGCCCGCCTCCTACCTGGCGGGGGAGTACCCCGTGCAGCACCTGTTCTTGCAGCCTGCACCCCTCCGGGTCAACCAGAAACCCTCCATGTTCGATTCTTTAATCAACTATTGGGAAAACGGAGAAATGCCTATCCCGCAGGGCAAGAGCATAGAACAAAGCTTTATCCACGGCAACCCCGACGGTTATGTGCCCCACGTCGCCTGCTATCTTTGCCGCGAACATTACCGCAACCCCCAACACCGCCGTGCTCTGCTCACCCAATTCGTCCGCGTCGCGGAGGGCCTTTTGTTTCCCGCCCCTTCCCCCCGCCCCGCCCCCCCGGGAGAGAACAGCCCGCCCCCCCGGGCTGTTCTCTCCCCCTCTTCTGGGCTAGCTGTCATGTCTGATAAATAAATCTTTTTTTTTAAAAAAAAGAAGAGAGCAAAAAAAAAAAATCCTGCCGAGTCCTTCCTCGATGCAAACTCCTGCCCGGACGGTGTACCAAGACAAGCAGAGCACTAGGGAAATCCTTGACGTTATCGAAGGTTTACCACTGATTGGTCAGGGCACCTTTGGCTTTGTTTTTAAACAAAACAATGGACGCGTACTAAAGTTGGTGAGGGACTGTCGGGGGCTGGAGGAAATAGGATATCGCAGGCTGCACAAACTAGGGGTCGGTCCTAACCTCTACCTGGTCCAGGTGCTCAATGCCAGCGCCGCCGCCTCCTGGGCCCAACCCCGACCTGGGACAGTGGGTGGCGCGGTAAGGCTTTTGCTCCAAGACAGGAGCTGTACATGCAAACCAGTCGCTAGCTCTGCAGCCCCCGCGGAGCGGGGCCATTGTCTGGTGCTGCTTCACTTGGAAGAATTCAACTGCGACCTGAGCCTGGTCGAGAGTTCGGTGTCAGTGGAGACTTTTGCTTGCAAGGTTTTAGCCCCGGTGGCGGCATGCTTGGAACGTCTGGTCTTTACGGGTGGCTTCTTCCCCTTCGACCAGAAGCCAAGCAACGTCCTTTTAAAATTAAAGCCCAACATCGGCGGCGTAGGTTCTCTGGTGCAAGGTCGTGTTGACCGACCTGGACGATTCGACTATGTGCCGCGTGAAGTATCCGCGCCAGGTCGTAGCGGACGCGGCGCTGCTGTACTTTCTTGCTACTTGTAGGGGACAACTCCCCCGCGCGCTTTGGCGCCTTCCGGGCTGGCAGGGCCCGCTCGGGGCCGCTCGCTTCGCCCACGCGTGGGACGTGCTACACCTAGAGATCCTGCCGCTGGGTGGCTGGCACTTCTGGACCGTGTATGCAGTAGATGCGCTAGAGTGCGGCTGGGACACCTACCTTAACAAATTGAAGGAATACGCGGCTGCGGCCTCGACAAACAGAGCTCCGCTCAACTATAAGGCTTGGCTCCACACCGTGCTGCAACAACACGGCTGGGCAGACCACGACGAGGCAGCACAGAGCCGGGGCTTCTGGCGATCGCTTGATTGTCTGTGCCTGGACGAGGCTCTGGATAAACACAGTATACTAGACGTTCTCATTTTCTGTGCCAAAAAATTTGTAGAACTACAGGTGACAGACTGCTACGCTCTAGCCCAGGAAATCGCCCGTATTTGCTGTGGGGGCTGGGAGCAGCTCTCCGTGTCTTTCATTGCGCCGCTCGTCAAAGACCGCTTCGGGGCGCCCCCCCCCCACAACCCCGCGCCCTCCTCCTCCTCTCTACTCTCTCCGTATTATCTATTAAAAAGCAAACTTTTTATGTCCAAACACGAGCCTCGGGCAAGGGCGGGTTGTTTAAAGAGAGGACAAGAAAAACCTTGCCCGCAACAGCATGTTGTGGCCGAGGTGTGTTCACGCTGCGGCCGAGTCAGAAAGAGAGTATGTTTTAGACTAGGGCTAGACATATTCTTGCCAGAAAGGACCGAGAGCTCTGGCGCTGGGGCGGAGGAGGCCGTGGCTCCTGCCGAGCCTGATGCGCACGGCGGCTGTCCACTGACACTGTACAAGCGCAGCGAGGTTTGGTCCAGAGCCGGTGCAATGCTCGAAGAAATTAAGGAGGGGGAGGAGGATGATGAGGAGGCGACCCCCCCGCCACCCCCGTGCTGGACACGAGCGAGGTGGCTAATGCTGCCGCAGCCAGCGCCCCGTCCGCGCCTCTTGTGCAGCCTGCAACGCCACTAGACCAGCCCCGAAATCTATCCCAGAATCTTCAACAGTGGGCTCGCGGGCTGGATGAGCGACCGCTTAGCGAGGGAATTATGGAACTGCTGGTTCTGCTGCACGTGTCGTTGCGAGCCGACGCCGCAAAGCGCGGCAAATTACGTAAAGTGCGAGACACTGCAACGCCTTGGTTCATCTGTTACGCGGCCAGCCGGAGCTCTAGCCAACAAACAAACGAGTCACGTAAAGAGGACATAAGGGCGGCGCTGCTATTCTCGCCGTCCACTCTGAAAAAATCCCGCACGCAGTTCCCCGATACGTTACAAGACCTGCAGCAACTAATCCAAGCCAAGGCTGCCTGTCTGCTGGAGCCGCCCGAAGAAGCTGACGAATTTATCAAAACCTGTCGAAAACTGGGAGATGTCACTAGCTCGCTGCTGCCGGTCGAAGCGCAGCGAAGCCTCCGCTTCAGACTAGCCTTGCTTGCAATCAGGTATCGGCAACTACGCCACCCCCCCCAAGACCTGCATACACCAGCGGGCTGGGCAGCTACTACTACTACTACTACTACTACTACTACTACTACTTCTACTACGCACGACCGACATGTCCAGGCTATCTTTGACGCTATCCACACAGCCCACCCAGCCCGCTAATGCGGGCTGGAAGGCCCGCTCAGGGGAACAATACAGCCCGCTAAAAAATGTTTTTTAATTAAAAAAAAGAAAGATTTGTTCCTTTTTGACCTTTCTTTCTTGCTTGCCCCTTTCCCCCCTCCCTTTCCTCCCCCCCCCTCCTCTTCCGTCCAGTGTCTTAAGCGGGAGAGGAGAAGAGGGGGGGGGGTGCCCCGCTATAAGAGCACACAAAGGCGCTGACAAAAAGAGAGACAGAGGGAGACAAAAGACCAAAACAAAGAGGAAAGAAAAAGCTTGGTTCTAGGACATGGGCAAAAAACGCCTCCGAGAAACAGCAAGCTCCCCTTTCAGCTCGCATCGGCAAAAAAAGCACAAGGCCGGCCGAGCCCAAACTCTACAACAGTCATCCAGCCCGCTAACGCTGGCTTGACAGCGTTGGGATTTGATCGGGGCGATGTTGGCGGAGCTGGAGCCGGCGGGTGCGTTGGCGCTGGGGCTGACTTGTCGCGAGACCGCCAGGACAGTGGCGAAGGCAGCGGCTTCGCGCTTGTTGGGCGAGCTGGTGCAGGCGCTGTGCAGGAATGAGGCAGAGTGCAGCAGGCCGGTGCGCCCGTGCGACTGGAACGTCCTGAGAAGCACTCACGGAAGAGTGGAAGAGCGCCTGCTGCGCTTGCTGCGTGCGCTGCCGGCTTTCCGCGAAGGCGACGGCCTGGTGTGCGCGGGGCTAGAGCCTGGGGAGTGGCTTTCAATCTGTGTGGACGGTATGCCAGGCAAGGCCGCTGAGGAGCTGGCGCAGCTGTTCCAGACCAAGCTCCTGCCGAGGCTGCGGCGTCACGGTCGCTTTGATTTTATGGGAGAGCTGGCCAACAGGGGCACGAGACTGCTGCTGAGGCTGCTAGCCCCCAGGGCGACGCATCTGCGGCTGAAAGCGGACCCCTTTACCGCCAGCGGGTCTGCGCGGCTGGAGAGGGTGCTGGCCTCGGCCGGCCAGCTGCAGAGCCTGGACCTGATGCACAGGCAGGAGCCCGCACCCGCCTGGCTCCGCATGCTGCCTGCAACCCTGCGCGAGCTGACGCTGTACAGCCAACAGCCGCTGCTCCAGCCCGACACTTCCCCCCCGTGCCTCGGCTGCGAGGAATGTCAGTGGGAGCCGGTGAACTTCTGGGCGGCGCACCCCGCGCTGTCTACCCTAGTCTTGCGGAACTACGAGGACACGCCGCCGCAGCTGTTGCGCGGCTCGCCCCAGCTGCGACGTCTAGAATTGAAGGGTTGCGCGCTCCTGTCCCTGCCCGAGACTTGGCGCCCCGACTGTCCGGGGCTCGAGTGCCTCAAGGTTTACAACTGCCGCAGCTATTCGCCCAAGCTGTGGGGCGCCGTCCTGCTGATACTGCAGGTCGCGGCCGCCTCGCTCCAAACAGTTGAGCTCTCTTGCCACGGGGGGCAGCCGGGGTGCTCCCCGGAGCTGCTAGCGGCGCTCGCCAGGTGCCCCAACCTTACCAGGCTAGTGCTGGACCTGGATCTGGAACAGCTGCGCCCCGGCGCCGCGCCCCGGCTGACGGCCGCACAGCTGGCTCACTTAGTCGTGCGCCTCTCCGCCCGGAGCGACGATCCCTACACGTTCGTGTCCGACCTGCAACTCCTCGCCCCCCACACGGACCTGCGGTCGCTCGGCCTCATAATCCCGCCGACCGGGAGAATCAGCGCGCAAGACGACCCCAGCCTCCTCGCGCCCAACCTAGCCACACTTTCCCTGCACTGCGGCTCAGAACTAGACTCCGACTTCTTGCTGCCGCTCCTCGCGCTGCCCCACTTGCAAGAACTTAACCTCAGGGGCGTGCTGGCCCCCAGCCCAGGGAGGAGGCGGGCTCTCCGCCTGCTCGCGCGCAGCCACCTGTTGCAGACACTCCGGTTACAAATCCCGCCCTTCTCCGCCATCACTAACCCCCGCGCCCTCCGCGACTGGGAAAGGGTCCTCCGCAAGGGCTTCCCCGCCCTCACCTCGTTGCTCCTTGCCACAAACCCCTCCGGATTAGCAAACTTGTCGTCTGGCGCTCGTTCGCTAAGCCGCAGCCTCACCGGCATCGCCACTCAGCGCCGCCGCAGAAACCTCCCCGCGCTCACCCTCACTTCTAACAACCTCTCTGGACTCCTCGACAAGCGCCTCTCTAGACTTCTTGCCCTGCGCGGCTGGTGCCGACTCATCTGCCAACACCAATCCTTCGCCTGTGAGTTCGGCTGGTAGTCAACTTTTCTTTTTTTTTAATAAAAAAAATAAAAAGACTATTTCCCACCAAGGAGAGAAGTTTCGATGCACTGTCCGGCCGCCCGGGGGGCTCAGCAGATGAAGCAGCTGCTAAACTACCAGATGCGTACCGGTTTGCAGGAAATCGTCTTGTCCAGCACAGAATCACGGGACCTAGACCTAACAGAAGCCCCGGCCAAGCCAGTGATTCTCGCGCCCCTGCCCGGCGCGTGCAAGGGCTTGGCGGAACGGCTCCCGCACCTGCGTCATCAGGCACAAAACGAGCAACTCGACATCCGCGTCCGCGTCCCGGGTGTGGACTCGGCGGGCGCGCGCGCCCTGATCCAAGCCGCCCTGTTGCACGCCGATGAGCTTGAAGTGCACGGCCTGCAGCAGCTGCCCGAGCCGGCCCCCAGCGCCTGCAGCTGCTGCAGGGGCCCGGTGGCAGCCTCGTGTATCACGCTGGTGAACTGCGGCCCCGCCACGGCCACCCCCGGGGGCTTGCAGCAGGTCTGGGACCTGTCTAAATCACAGCGCGCGCAGGTGTGGGGGCAGCTGCAACTGCAAAGCAGCCCTGCCCTCAGCCTCAAGCTGCCTAGCAACAGCCTAGTGCTCTGCTTGACACTGGACACAGATTCCGACGGTCGCTGCGACCTCTCGCAACGTGTTCGAAACGTCGACTGGGCCTACCTGCAGAACCTCGTTTTGATATGCTCAGGCTCCGCCCCGGAGGCGCCCATTTTCTCGGCTGCGCCAGCGGCAACGAGCCTGTCCGACCTTTCGCTAGAGTACATGCCCAGACAGCAAGACTTGGACGAATGGCACAAGGGGCTGCCAGAGCAGCTGAGCGCGATATTGTGGGCAGAGCGTGCCCAAGACCTGGTTGACATTATCAAGCGCTACACCAGGCCCAACCCCGCGACACGCGCCCTGACAGCCGAATCGCTGGCAAGGCTGGCGCTGGCGCGCGGAAGAAACAGAACAGCCATCAGCTTCAAACGTTTCCAACTGGCGCCCTGTGTTCTGCCCTGGCTGCAAGCCGCGTTCGCCGAGACCAAGGATGGCGTCAATGCTTTGGAACTCTTAGACTGCGAACTGCACTCAGAACTGGACCCAGCGCAGCTGGCCCAACAGCTGCGCGTCTGGCTGCCGTCGCTGCAGGTGCTCTCGCTGGAAGGCTGCCGTTTTGCAGACGACGCGTTCTGCGTGGAGCTCTTTCGGCCCCAGCCCACGCCCACGCAGGCACTGCAGTTGCAGAAACTAATCCTCACTGGCACGAGTGTGCAGCGCTTCCGCCTGCACGCCGCCCGGTTGGGACAGGAGCTGCGCTGCCTGTGCGTGCCTAGCCTGCAGGCCCTGCCCACGGGCGAGCAGTAGCCTGCAGTGTGGACTCGCTTGCAAGAGCTGGTCGTGGCCAAGCCCTGCCGCCCCCAGGACTGGGCGGCGCTTCTGCGTGCGCCCAAGTCCGGGCTCCCCAATCTGCGCAAGCTCCAGCTCCAGCTCCAGCTCGGGGAGGGGGCTGCTGCGCCAGATGTCTGGCTCGTCACCGCGCAGCAATGCCCGCAACTGCAACATTGGGCGGTGCGTGACCAGAAACATGGCATGAGTCTCGCTCTGGCCCAACTCCTGGTCCAGAGCCGAGAGTTGGGCCAACCCCGGACTGTACTCGCCCCCCCGTCCCCGTCGTCCCCGGCGCAGGCGGGCTGGGTTTTAGATCTCCGAGGTAGCCGCTTGTGTTACGAAGAGCTCTTGCCATTCTTGCTGAACAAGAATCTACAGTGTCTCTTCGACTTGCCAAGCAGATAAAAAACTTTGTTTGCAAAAAGGACATATAGAGTAGATAATAATAATAATAGTAATATAACAAACAGCAAGATGTCAACCAAGCCTGAGACAGATACTAACCCACCATATCACAGGAGACACAAGGAAAAACCGACCAAACCCAACTCGGCGAGGATGCTAAAAACGATGTTCCCTCAATCACCTCCGTACAGAAGACAAAGAGTTTGTGACGCTTTTGAAAGCTTACATCCAAGAAGAAGGATGGAAGACGGTGGTTCAAAGGCATGAAGAAGAACTAAAAGATTTACAGCCTCGGCGAGACCCGACGAAGAGGGGGAAAGGCCCGCGACGCCCCTGTCCGAGGGATTGTACAATGCATTCTCAATTAGAAATGGGCAAGGGGGGGGGGCCGCCCCCCCCCCTTCTCTCCCTCTCTCTTTCTCTCTCTCTCTCTCTCTCTCTCTCTTTCTCTGTGTATCTGTCCTGCTTCGTTCCCTTCATAAAACACATTAAGATGAATTCACTGCCGGCGGAGCCGGCCGGCGAATCTAGTGCGGCCCGCCTTTTCAAGAGCAGGTACGGGGCAGAGGGCGTCACGGGCCCCTTGCCCCCCTCGGGCGCGCGGCTGTGCCTACAAGCGAAAGGCCGGCTGAGCTTGAGCTTGCTCAGCCCGTCTCAGTCTGCGCCAGAGTGGCTTCCCGCCTGCGAACGCTGTTTTACCCTCGGCGAGTGCGCGAGCCTCGCGGAGGCGGAACCGTGGGCCGATGACGATGGACACTTTAGGCTGTGTGCGCTGCACGCGCGCAGGGTGGAAAGAAAGCGCGAGTTCCGGCGCGGCAGGCGCGCGCGTCGCAAGAAAAGGCGTCGTTTGCGTCATCAAGGCGACACAGCTGGGGTGGGGGGGCAGCCCCCGCCGCGGCAGGCCGCGCCGGCCATTGCACTGTGGTTCAAACGCCTAGCTGAGACGGAGCCCTACGTAGAGCAAAGGCCGGGCATTAAGATGTTGCAGCGTTTTGGCGCAGCTTTCAAGGTCGTGGAGGAACACAAGCTCGTCTTCCGAGAGTGGAGAGTCGGCCAAGTCACAGATGACCGCGCCGCGTGTGAAGCGTGCTACGAACACGAAAACGTAGCCACGCTAGCGACTGTGCCCCGCCCCGGCTCCACCTCGGCCTGGCCGACTCTGTGCGCACGACATGGGAGGGGGGAGAGAACAAAACAAATCCGGTCCCCCAATCCCCTTCCCCCCTCATTCAATATTAGTTTGTAAATAGGCAGCCCCCATGACTACGGCGCACGTATGCACGAGGCAGATCACCTTGCTCTTGTACTCTAGCTCGGGCAAGTCTTGGATGGATGCGAAAAAAGCGTCACAAACGATCCCAGCAACGACTTCTCGCAGCCTGACGTCGGATTGTTGTGAGCTTCGATATTACATGGAGTCCGCAAATAAACTAAAGGTATATTCCCCGTCGAAATCGGAAACAGAGGTAAGCGTTGAAATCAACAAAAGGAGAAAACTCCCGTCGCGGTTCATACTCCCAGCCTGTCTGGCGCTAATCCAAGTACCCGCACAAGGCCGAAACACTGTCATAATCAGGTTGATACCTGCTGACTGCAAAGAAACTGCTAGCCAGCTAAACCCGGAAGTGGCAGTGTTAAGCCAGTTATGGAAGCCAGTCAAAGATAAGGTTCGTACAAATAATGTTGAATGCACCGACTGGGTACGCCTGTCTATGGCGCAACCTCCCGCGACAGCCCTTAAAAAAAACGATTTGGCTTCGGGTCCAGTGCTCAGGGTTCAACTATACCAACCTGTAGACGAGGCTGGTCATTGCTACATCAACTCGAAGAGTTTAACAAGTCCTCTGAGCTACGTTTTGGCGCCTAACAAATTGGAGATGCGAATTATCTTGCCACGATTATTGTATTCGTCGTCATACGAACGTTCTCTATTTATAACCGCGCCTGTAACAATCGGACTTGAGGTTTTGGGCACTTGTCCCAATCCAAAAGAACTATGGAGCCTTGTGGCTGGCTTTCTGAAACAAGTCTTTACAGAGGATTTTCTACGTGGTCAACAAGTCACCGTGTCGCCAATGCCTTGTCTACAAGGCCCAGCGCGACCAACTTTAGCCACGGCCTGCCGTCGTGGTGGCAGTCGCTGCCGGGGGCGTTCTCCGAGAGCGACTGCACGAACGCGCTGCGCGGCACGAGGCTGCAGCGGACCGCGGGCCTGGCCTCGGCTTGTGGTTCTGCTCACGATGACCTGATCCTGCGTTACCAGACCACCTCAGACTGTAGTGGCTCGTATCGTCCCGCCTTGCAGTTCCTGGACCCGGGCGTGGCGGGCGTCAACGGCCAGACGGCGGGTAGCCACAGCTTCTCGGTCGACTTCGGGCTGGGCGGGGGCTTCGTGTCCTGCCAGCAGGCAGCCGGCACGAGCACGTGCGCCTCGCCCGTCAGCTCGGCACCTTACCTGCCACGCCAACTGCGCCTCCGTGGCGTGTTGGACGGCCTGCAGGGCTTTACCCATAAATGCGTGCGTATCCTAGAGGTGTCCAGCTGGGGCCAGGTAAGCATGACATCGAGGTTCTCTTCCTGGTATGCTTCTTCTCCCAGTGATCCGCGGTACAACTGGCTCTTCAACGCCGGTGCAATCGACAACTGGTCGTACCAGACCCAGTGTACCTACTTGGCCCCGATCCAGGGCACCCGCGCCTTTACCCACCTCGACGACTTCAGAAGCCTCTTGTATAACTACCGAGCTCTGACGGGGGACATTGGGCAATGGGACATACCTCTGTCCGGCAATCTCTTTGCCTTGCTTTATTCCGCTTGGGCTTTTAACCAGCCCTTGTTCTGGAATACTACCGGGGTGACAAACATGGATTCGGTCTTTGCGAACACGCGGGTCTTCGACGCGGACCTCAGCGCGCTGGACGTTAGTAACGTTCAGTCGTTTAAACGCACGTTCGAGGCTGCCAGAGATTTCAACCAGCCCCTGGCACACTGGAACACCGGGCATGCCACGAGTCTCTACCGGATGTTTGCGGAGACGAAAAAATTTAATCAGGACATTAGCAGCTGGGACGTAAGTCAGGTCCAGTATTTCGACTCCATGTTCTACGACGCGCAAGAATTTAACCAGCCCTTAGCCGGCTGGAGGATTGCAGCCCCGAGCAGCAGCATGATAAGCATGTTTAAGAATACTCGCAAGTTCAACCAGCCCCTGGGCGCCTGGAATATGTCAACGGTGTACGACATAGGCTACCAGTTTGCCAACGCCAAGGCCTTCAACCAGGATCTCAGCGGCTGGGACGTGCGGTCACTTCACAGAGGTGATAACATGTGGGACAGCAACCGCCACATCTTCGACGGCGCCTGTGCCTTCAACCAGGACCTGAGCGCCTGGGATGTGCCGGCGTTTTTACTGGAAGTCTGTCAGGATTTCGTGCAGTCGGGCTGGTTCACGTTCGCCCAGTTGCCGTACGTGGCTTGCCAGCAAGCGTATGGCGCCGGTAGCTTTACGACCACGAACCAGCAAGACCGGCAGACCTACTGTGCCAGTCTGCCTTAGCCCGTGGGACCCATGGGGGCCCGTGGGGGCCCGTGGGGGGGGGCCGTGGTGCACCCCCGGTCGGGCTACAACTAGCTGGCCTGGGGGCTTCTCTCACCGGACGCGCGGTTAGAGAGCTTAAAAGCCGAAGGGGCCCTGCTCCTTTGTTCCGCGCGGGCAGCGTGAGCGGCGAGCGAGGAGAGGGAGGGGAAAAAAAGGGCTGTGCATGCCGCCCCCCCCCCCCCCCCGGGGGGGGAATCCCGATATTAGACAGGAAGCCAAAAGGGGGGGGGGGAGGTATGGCGCCTCGTCCTCCCCCAGTGGTTTGCCGCGAGTTCTTAAAAGTCAGGCTCTGCAACAGAAACCTGGTTAGCCTTAGCACCCCGGCCACCGGAATACGACCAGGGCTATGGCAGCCCCAGAACTCTTTGCTCCGTCAGGCCTTAAGCCCCCGGGCCGGGGTAGACTACGCGGGCGCGGGCGAGCGCGGACGGGCCCCCGCGTGACCAGCGCACGTCCACCTCTCGCGCCCCCCCGTCGCTACCGCGCACACAGACGAGGGGCGGAAAGTTGCCGCAGTGCAGCAGGTACAGCCGCACGGGCGGCGCGCCGGGGGGTGCGCACAGCGTGAGCCGCCGGCAGCCCGGCCCCCCCGCGCCCCGCAGCACGACCACTCGGTTCAGGGGGCAGAGTCGCAACAGCCACGCCGGGTCGGGGGGGCTCAGGGGCCCGGCACTCAGCAGCACACGCTGCACACACGGCAGCGCCAGCCCCCGCGGGCTGCGCAGCGCTTGCCACAGGGCGCCCTGGACCTCGCAAGCTACCTCCGGGGCCAGCCAGGGCCGGGCAGTCTGTAGGCAGGCCAAGCGGTCCGGCTGCCCGAGCGAGACGCCCGCCCAGGGCTGGTAGTAGCCGCGGGCGAAGAGATCGTGGTCCAGCCCGTTCGGCCAGTGCAGCCCCTGGCAGTGCAGCAGTGTGTGCCGGAAGAAGGCCGGCGGGGGGGCCGGCAGCAGCAGGGGCGCCTGTGCGGTGGGCGCTAGCCCCAGGAGCCACAACTCCCGGGGCGCGCGGCCCGGGTGGACGCGGAGGCGCCCCGCCCGCTCCGGGCCCACCCCTAGCAGCAAGGTGTGCTGCGGCGACAGAAAACGGAGGCCCAGCTCGTCCTGGCCGTCCACGGCGCCCAGCGCGGCCGTCAAGTCGTACTGGGTCTGCGAGTCGCGGTCGTCGTCTTCGATGACCGTGAGAGCGCACTGGCCCCGGACGGTGAGGCTGGGCAGGCCCCAGCCTACCTTGGTTTCCGCCAGGCGCGGGCAGTCTACCAGCACGACCCCGGCCGGCCGGGGCGCCCGGGCAGCGGCGAACGTCGGGAGGAGCAAGCCCTTCAGGGTAGACAAGCCGCAGTCTTCGAACCACAGGTTCTCGGCGGTGGTGGAGACAAACCGCGGGCGCTGGCAGCCCCGCAGGCACAGCTTCAGGGGCGGTGGCTCCGGGCACAAAAACACGACCGTGTGCGCTCGTGGTAGCACCAGCGTGGTGTCGGGGGCGCGGGCCGCCGGCGCCGCCCTCCGCCAGCAGCGGGCGGCGCAGCCCGGGCGGGGGCTGGGGCGCAGCGACACACGGCAGTCCAGCAGGGTGGCCGAGGCGAGCGCCCAGGCCGGGCGCGCCCCGCCGGCCGCCGCGTCCGTGCACTGGAGCCACAGGGTGCGGAGCCGGCCGAAGGCGGCCGGCAGCAGAGTGAACAAGGCCTGGAGATCCACCCCGCCCCCACCGCGGACGTGCAACTTCTCCACCAGGCCCGGCCGAAAGAAGTGGTCGGCCCCGCCGGGGGGGCGCTCGCACAGCTGCCGCAAAAAGTCGGACACGTAGGCCCGGCCGGCGGTCGGCTGGGCCGCGCGGCAGTCGAGCTCCAGGCGGCGGAACCAACCCTTCGCGAGCCAGCTGCACCACACGGCGGGGGTAAAGGCGCGCTGTACCCTCAGCAGGCGCTGCGCGCGGCCTTTCGCCGCGCCCCAGCACCCCCGGTCCGGCAAGAGCGCCAGCAGCCCCCGGACGTGCGCAACGAACACGGCGGTGGGGGCCGCGCCGTCCGCGCGGAGGCAGGCTACCCACGCGTGGCCGGGGGCCGGGCGGTTGCGCAGCGCCGGGGCCGCGGGTGGCGGGGGGGGCGTCCCTGCCACACCCACCCGGTGGAACAGCGCGGCGTAGTACTCGTCGGTGAGCCGGTCGCGCTCCGCCGGCGGCAGCCCGGCCCTGTCTAGGACAGACAGGAACTGCAGGCCGCCCGGTGTCCGGCGCCCGCGCAGGCCCGCCGCCTCTCCGCGCAGGGACGCCAGCCGGCTGCACAGGCTGGTCCACACGGGCCGGTCCAGGGCGTAACAAAACAGCAGGTACGACAGGACCACCCGGCGCACTAGGCGGAGCAGCAGGAGCAGCCTGGCGTCGTCCAGCTGGGTGCGGGAGGCGCCGCTGAGCCGCAGGTGCAGCAGGTCCGGCACGGAGAGCAAGCCCGTGCCACGGATGTGTTCGGCCGCTACCTCCAGCGCCGCCTCCCGCGTGGTGCACAGCGCGAGCGCACCGGGCGGGGCCCGGGCCGGTCCGGCGGCGCGGAACATGGTGGCGTGGGGCCAGCCGTGGGGGCCAGCCGTGGGGGCTAACATAACTCCGTCTCCCCCCCTTGGCTGCCCCACAGTTTCCGAGGAGAGAGCGTCTCCCCCCTTGTCCCGGGGGTGGCAAGTGGGTGTCGGCACGCGCAAGCAGTCTGGGGCGTGAGTGGGCGTGTGGGTGCCGTGCGGGGGGAAGAAGGAGGGAGAGGGAAGAGGGGACAACGCCCCTTCCCCCCTTGGTAGCTCCCTTCCCTTTTGTCCCGCTCTTTTTGGCATGCCGTGTGTCAGAGGAGGCCGCGCCGGGGTTCTTCCCCCTTCCCTCTTCTCCCCCCGCTCCGAATCCCCGTAGTGCCTCGTACTGCGGAAGAATAGTAAAGCCCCGGTCTTCCCGCCCACCCGATCGTCTTCGGTCCTCACCGCAACTAGCATGCCGGCCGTGATCAGCTGGGTGCTGGCGCTGCCGCTTGCCAGCGGCTTTTGCAGGTTCCAGCTGACATCCACACCATCGCCGACGCCCTGGCCCGGACACAGCACGACACAGAGCCCGACATGGAGCACATCACCGAGCCCGATGCAGCGCCTGTCGCAGAGCCCGACGCAGTCGCTGACACCGAGCCTGTCGCAGAGCCTGTCGCAGAGCCCGACGCGGTCGCTGACACAGAGCCTGACACAGAGCCCGTCGCAGAGCCCGGTGCGGTCGCAGACACAGAGCCTGTCGCAGAGCCCGTCGCAGAGCCTGTCGCAGAGCCCGCCACAGAGTCCGGCACAGAGTCCGGCACAGAGCCCGACACAGAGTCCGGCACAGAGCCTGTCGCAGAGCCCGCCACAGAGTCCGGCACAGAGTCCGACACAGAGTTCGGCACAGAGCCCGGCGCAGAGTCTGACACAGAGCCCGGCACAGAGCCCGACACCGAGCCCGTCACAGAGTTCGACACAGAGCATGTCGCAGAGCCCTACGCGGTCGGCGACACAGAGCCCGTCACAGAGTTCGGCACAGAGTCTGACACAGAGCCCGACACAGAGCCTGTCGCAGAGCCCGACGCGGTCGGCGACACAGAGCCCGTCACAGAGTCCGGCACAGAGCCCGACGCCTACGCGCAGCGGCACTCCGTCGCAGTCGGTTACGGGGTCGGTGACGCCTTCTGCCTCTCGGTGCGTCCAGGACGGAACACACTGCTGCGGGGCTGCTTTTGACAGTGCGTGTGGCCAGCTTGGCGCCAACTCTAGTTGCTGGTACTCCACCGATTTTACCTCTCCGTCCTCGTGCGACGACAGCAGTTGTACTACGGGTTGCGGTCGGAAACACCCCTTCTTCTCTGGTTGAGCTAGGCTGTCTGTGCATGCGCCTTTTTTGCTTTGCCCTCTGCCCTCCCCACGAGCTTTGTGTTGGTCTGCAGTGGGCTGTGTCACCAGGTCTCCGCTCAGCTACGATCCAGTATCGCCCTGCAAGCCCTGCTGTCCCGACCTCGGGCTGGGTGAATTCTGTGGCTTCGGAGATTTCGGTGGTCTGGCCTGGGCAGAACAAAGGTGTCCCTAATGACTCTGTTTCTCCTCACTATCGATTCTAGAGCGCCAGCGGGAGAGAGAGAGAGAGAGAGAGAGAGAGAAGTACTGGTCTGGTGCGAGGGGGAGAGAACACAGGCACCTTACACGAGACGCACACCACCTGCCAGCACGAGTGAGTGCATGTTGTACAGGCGCGTGCGCGTATATTCTTGATCTCCCTGGGGTGCAGGTGCCTAAACTACTCTATCCCGGGCTTCGGTTCCCCGAGATATGCGCTCAGTTGCGTCGAGATAGACAAGAGTTCGAAACAACCGACAAGCCAGTGTTACTTCCAGGGGAGCGCAGTCGGACGGGATCCGGTTAGCCCCTGCTGCCAGAACGGATCCCGCTGCTGCACCCCCGGCTTCACCGACACGTGCCTGTACTGCTGCCAGACCTCGACTGAGTGCTGTGGCGCCGACTTTGCGATTTCGTGTAGGCAGATCTCAACCGCGGCTGATCCGTACGTCTGTTGGTACAAGAACTACAGCAGCTCGCTCCTGCCCCTCGGCGCAGGGGTCTGTAATACCGCCAGCCACCCTGGCACCTGCGCTATGGGCTGTGGTAAGACATGGCCTCTCTTCCCTGTGCCAGGCCCGCGGCCTCCTGCCGGAGCTTTGGTGCAAGCCCGGCTGCCACGTGTGCTGTGGTCTTTGGTTGCTGGCAGGCGCTCGTAGCTAGGCCAACACTCACGTTCAATGGTTGCTCTGGTTTGTTAGCGCGCTGCGTCTCGTCCGGCTCCTCCCTGGCGGCCGGGGGTGTCTGTCAGCCATGTTGTCCGGAGCTCGGGTTCGGCGACCTGTGCGGCCCGGGCCTCGTGGGCACTACCGAATACAGGTGCCTCAACTACTCGATCCCCGGCTTGGGCCAGGCGAGATACGCGCTGGCCTGCACCCTGCTGGACTCGGCGGACATGCAGCCGCTCTCTCCGTGCCAGTTCGAGGGCAGCGACACCGGTATAAACCCCGTCCCTTACTGCCTCCAAAGCGCGACGAACTGCTGCGGCGTACCCTTCGGGGGCAACTGTACCCAACGCAGCTCTGCGGCACGGAACGTTACTTGCTGGTACTCCGACGGCTGGGTCGCTTCTCCCAGTGACCAGGGCTGGGCCCCCCAGGCAGGCACCTGTGCGGAGCCGCGGGTGTGTCTGTCGGGCTGCACGGACGGGGACCTGGCTGACATACTTGGTCCTGCTCTCGCCCCTTTCGCACCCCTCTCTCTTTCTCCTGTGGCAGAGCCACGTGATTGTGCGCCTGAGCCGCCCGCACGGAGCGGGGCCGTTAGGCCGGCCCGGCTTCCTGCACCTAAACGCCTAGCTCGCTCCCCCTTCCCCCCCCCCGCGCCTTGCTTCCTGGCGCCGGCCCCGCTGGGGCTGACATCGTCTAGAACATACCCACCTAGGCGCGGACAACTCGTCCGCGCCCGCACACACGCAGGACACGGCCGCGCCGGCACATTCGCACGCATACACAGGGGCCAGCAAGATTTGCGTGTGCTTTTTGCCGTAGGGACCCCTATGGACGGATGCTTCCACTACGCCAGTCAATACTCGGCGGGTAACATCCTGTATAACGGTGGTGGTACCTGCGGCCCCTGCTGCAAGGGCCTAGCAGAGTTTGACCCGTGCGATCGCGTGAACCCTGAGTTCCAGTGCTTGAACTACTCGATCCCCGGCCTCGTCGACACCTACGCGCTCGCCTGTGGACCGGCACGCTCGGGTGTCGGCTGCTCTTTCCAAGGAGCCATGGACTACGTACTACCCGTACGCCTCAGTCCGTAGCACCGGATCTCCCCTCCTCTCCGGGTGTCACTGACAAGGCGGTGCGGAGGCCCGCCCCTCCTGGCCGCCGCGGCCCCACACCGGGCCCCGCGCCTGGCCTCAGTCGCGCGGGCCGGTCCGGCTGGGAGGAGCGGGCACGTCTGCGGTGTGGCAGGTGCACCGCGCCGCCGCACCGATGGAGCGGAGTTTTGGCTGGTGGCGTCCCCGGCCCCGGCCGCGCTGGATCATAAAACACTGACAGTCCACGCCAAGATTTTTATTGACACCGGCCGAAACCACAGGACGGCCGCCCTCTCTCCCAGGCCTCCGGGCAGCGAGAGGCTGGCACCGAGTGGCCGGGCGAGCTCTCCCCGGCACCGAACCCTCCGGACGCGGGGGGGCCACGGAAGCGGCCAGTGAGTCAGTGCTCGGCGGGGCGTTCGTGGCTGACAACCACCCGGCCGGGGCGGGAGCCCTCCTCGGGCCTGCTCTTGCCGTGGATCCCCCCTCCCCCGAAACAATACGAGCCCACGAGCACCGACAGCGCCACCGGCCAGTCGCGCCGCACGTGGCGGAGGTGCGGGTCTAGGTACTGACGAAAGAAGCGGTGGAAGGGCTGCTGGCGGGCGTGCGCGGGCAGGCACAGCGCCCCCCGGCCCTCCGGCTGCTCTCTCGCCCCCGCGAGCTCCATCACCTCGAAGCTCTGGGCAAAGTGCTCAGGCCATTCGGCGGCGGCGGGGGCAGAGACGGGCACTCCGTCGTAGTTGGGGCGCACCCGAAAGGAGCGCAGGACGTAGCGGGTCCCGGCCCGCTGTACCGCGGACGCTAGCACGTCGCGTAGCCCGGACGCGGCGCTCGGCGAAGAAGGGGCCAGGGCGTCGAGGAGCAGCGCCGTGTCCGCCGGGGGCAGAGCCTGGCTGCCAGCGGCAGAGTGCGGGCCGGGCCCGTCGCCCGGCTCGAGGACACGCAGCCGCACCGTGAGTTCGTGGCGCCGGCTCTGGCCCGTAAGCGAATCTAGTTGGGCCGGCCAGAATTGTCCGTCGTACCACAGCCACAGCGCGTCCAGTGGCCTGGCCCCCAGCGCCAACAGGGCGAACGAGCACTCGGAGCTTAGTTCGTCCTGCCTGCGCCGCGCCTCGTCGTGGGCCAGGCCGTGAAACACGGGCTCGAGCGCGCGGCGCACAGCCTCCGCTCCTGCCTGTCGCAGCAGCTCCAGGCAGCGACCGAGGTTGTCCTGCCCCAAGCTGCAGGCGGGCCAGGCGCTGAGGGCCAGGGCCCGCCCCAGGGCGTTGTGCCGGAAGGCGCAGCCGCACCGCGTGGCGCTGCCGTGTGGCTTGGGCCCCGTGCAGCGGGGGTGGGCCCTGGTGGCCCGGTGCTGCAGCACGCAGGCAAAGAAGGCCACCAGCTTGTCCGTGACGCTGGGGTCGGGCGCGCAGCCCGTCGACAGCGCGTGGCGCGAGCCCACCGCCAGCATACAGTCCGCCACCGCGGCCTGGGTGCACGAGGCCTGGGCGCCGATCGCCGCGGTGAGAGCCGCCTTGTTGAGGGACACTAGCCTGGCCGCCAGGAAACAGTCCTGCGGGCCGGGGCGCAGGGGCCACCTGGTCCGGGAAAACGCTCGGCGCTTCGGGGGCGTCCCCGGGCCGGCATAGGCCGCGAGGCGGCCCCGCTTCTTCCGACTTTTCAGCTCGTGGGTTATCACGGCTTGGAAGTACCTGGTCCAGAAGCTCGAGTGGGGCGCGTCCTCCTCCGCGGGCGCGGAGCCGCCGCCGAGGTCGCTAAGTCCGGCAGCGCTAGACATGAGCGGCTTCGGCCGGTGCTGGCTTGGGCGGCTTCGGCCGCTCGTGCTTTGTGGGGTAGACTGTACCCCCGCGCTGTCCGCTACCCTCCCTGCGCCAGGGCGCGCACGCACCGCGGGGGGGCCGGGGAGAGGGGGAAAGCGAACGGCGCCGCGTGCCCCCCTCGGGGGCGCCGCGTGCCACGGGCGGCGCCGTGTGCCCCCCTCGGTGGCACGCGTGCCACGGGCGGCGCCGCGTGCCCCCCTCGGTGGCACGCGTGCCACGGGCGGCGCCGCGTGGGCCCCCCCCGTCCGAGGGGGGGGATGGCGGGCGACCACGGGCGCCCGTGGGCCCGGACGGGGGGGGGCGCTCGCCAGCGCGGCGGCGGACGCGCGAGGCCGGGCGCGCGACGCTGCGCCGAGGGGGGGACGCCAGCTCCCCGTCCTCGGCCACAATTCAATTCCACTCGCTGGAGGCAGAGCCTATGTCTACCCTCTCGTGTACCGCCGACTTGCTCCCCCCGACCCCTCTTCCGTCTCCGACCGCGCCGGCGCGGACGCTGGCCGACGCCCCGTCCGGCGCCCCGGTGCCGGCGGGTCAGAAGCGCCGTGGCGCAGACGCCCGCCCCTCCACACCCCCGCCACCCCTCAAGCGGCGCAAAGCTGTCTTTGGTCGCCGGGCCCGTGCCGAAATGAAGTTTGCCCGCGCCACCGCCGAGGTGCACCGACAGCCACACCTGGCAGCCTATCTCGCCCGGCTCAAGGCCCAGTGGCAGCAAAAGGTCCTGGCTGAGGTGATGGCGTGCCTGCTCCACTTTGGGACCGGGGAGGCAGACCAGTGGGACACACAGGAGATCCTGCGGGACCTGGAGCCAAAGGGGGAGAAAGAGTGCGAGAGCGACGACGATGAGGGAGCGGACGGCTCCTTTTCTCACCCCCTGGCAGCGCTCTTCTACTTTGTGGATCAGGACTTTGACGGGTCCGGTGACGGGTGGGTCAAAGGCCGAGAGAGCTGGGGCTACGTCATCGCGAGGCTGGAGGCAGTGCCCCAGGAGGAACCCGCGCTCAGAAGGGCCATCCGTGACCTAGCGCTAGGCAACATCTTCTCTTAGCACCCACCGTTCTGTTTGCTGAAGAAGGGCTTACGAGAGAGAGTTATTTTTTATTAAAAGCATCGTTCTGTTTTTGTCAGCCAGGCGGGGGGGGGCGCCCTCCCTCAAGTGGTGTAGCGGCCCTGGCGATCGACCTGCCTCGGCTTCTTGGGGACGATGCTGTCGCGCCGGAACTGTTCGGCGCCCAGGGGCCCGCACCGGCGGTAGGTAGGCTGCTCGCCCCCGTCCAGCCACGAAGACACGCGCACAATGTCGCCGGGCCGCACGCCCCACCAGCGAGCGGCGGGGTCGCCGCTGTGCAGGACGGGAAACTGCTCCTGGGGCAGCACCGAGTAGGTCCTGGCCAGCTCGCTCACTTCCTCCGGGGCCAGCACCCGGTGCTCCGCGAAGTACGGGCCGTGCGTGTCGGGCGGGAACAGCAGTTCGTCCTCGGTCCAGAACTCCACGGTCCAGCCCAGGCCGCGCGCGCGGCCCGCCAGCAGCTTGGCCACGGGCTGCCGCCGCTTGCGGTGGAGGAGCCAGACGGTGCGGGGGCCCGTCCCGTGCCGGTCCTCCAGGTCCTGCAGCCAGGCCTCGGCCGTCGCGCTGCTGAGGGAAGCCCCGCCCGGATCCTGTGCCCTGCCCCAGCACACCGACAGCGGGGGGAGCGGCTGGGCCGCCGCGGCAGGGGGCAGGAACGGCAGCCACTCACCCACTACGTCCCGTGGGTGCGACAGCCGCCGGGCGTAGCCGCGCTGCACCAGCAGCCTCGTCAGGTGCTCGGCTACGACGGAGCCCAGCCACCCACAGTCACACGCAGAGCCGTTCACGCACACGAGTTCGCTGCCCTGGCAGTCGGGGCAGGCGTGCTGGCGCGGGATGCGGGCCGCGCGGGAGCGGGCCCCCGGCCTGGCCGCTAGGCAGTCGTCCACGCTCAGCATTTCTGCCGGCCGGGGGGCGGACGGCCCCCCTGCCCCCGGAGAGCCGGCGTGCGCGAGGGCGGGGGGAGAAGACACGACTCTCCCCCCTCCTCCTGCCAGCCTTCTCCCCCCCCCCTGGGCCCCGGGCACGGGCGTGGCGCCGCGCCCGGGGCGCCCCGCCGCCTCCTCCCCCGGGCGCGCGCGGGGGGCGGGCCGGGTCAGCTCAGCCCCGCCGTACACGTGGCCGGGGGGGCAGAAAGCACCTGCTAGTATGGCACCCTCCGCCGCGCGTGCTGCCCGGCGCCGGGGCACGGTCAAGTACAGTTTCCAGGGGTGGCGCCGCGGACCGCTGCTGGGCAGGTACAGGCCGGGGCGCGGCCGGCGCTGGACGGCCTGGGTGCCCGTCTGCCGGCCCTGCGCACGGAGAAGCCTCTTCCGGCGCGCTGGGGCCGCCACGCCCGGGCTGTGCGGGCGCCACGCCCGTCAGGCGGCGGACTCCGAGACAGAGACCGACCCGGAGACAGAGACCGACCCTGAGGAGACGGACGCTGACACGGAAGCGGGCGCTGGCACGGAAGCGGGCGCTGGCACGGAAGCGGGCGCCGACGATCGTGTCGTGCCCGGCGGCGGCACCCCGCCCGCGGCGGATGCCGAGCCCCGCCGGCCGCCACCGGCGCTCGCGGGCGGCGAGCACCGTCCACAGTGGCTCCTGCAGCTCCAGAGCTGGAGCGCCGGCCTACGGCCAGCGCAGGCGCAGTCCGGGGGAGGGGCGACGGGGGGCCCGACACGATCGTCGACGCCCCTCCCCCCCGCGGGCGCTACGTAGGCCCCGGGGAGCACCCGCGGGCGCTACGTAGGCCCCCCCTCCCCGACGCCCCCCCCACCGGCCCACGACCCACCCCCCGCGGCCCCCCGCCCCCTCCCCGGCCCCTTGGGTCGGCGGCACGGTACTACCACAGAACGCCAGCACCCAGCGGGCCACGATGAGGAGCTACGCACAGCGCGAACCCCCGGGCCCCTCCTGTTCCTGCTCCGGCCACCTAGCCGACGAAGGCCCCGCCGACTTCGTCCTGGAAGAGCACACGATTCGCTTCGGCTGTGGTTGTACGTTTGACTTGGCCAGCGGCCGGGCGCTGCGGCTGTGCGACCGCTAGCCAGGCCTCGCGCAGCAGCCGCGCGGGTTAGGGGCTGCTGAGCTCGGCCCTGACGTCGAGACCGCCTTGTCCTCCCCCTCACGCGCACGACGGGCGCGCTTAGCGCCGGTGCCCACGCGGTAGCGCTAGTCCGTCCACCGCGCACGCTGATTAAATTACCAATCCCTGACAGCCACCCCCGCCCTCGGGCCGTAGGAAAGTAACCAGCCCCCCTCGGGGCTTCTATGCCGGGCTCGGCCTTTTAATGAGCCGGCGCCCCCTCCCCTTCCTCACTCCGGTGCCTGGCCGGGTTTGGCCGCTAGCCAGACTACGCGACCCTCTCTCTCTCTCTCTCGCCCCCGGCGCGCTGCTGGCCTCTTCTCCTCCTCCCGCTCCGGTGCTGAACCCCCCCCCCCCTTGGGTCAGTAGAGTGTCCCCCCCCCTTCCCGTGGTTACTGTGCACTAGCCAGCCACGCCACCGCCCGCGGCGGAGGGGGGCGTCCGCCGGACCGGCAGCGCCGCGCGGCGCAGACCGTGACGACGCACAGCGCGAGCACGGCCCACGCCAGGGCCCCGCAGGCTGCCAGGCGCCTGGTGTATCGGTCGGTGCACACCAGGACGGGCGTGTAGGCCACGCGGCACTGGTAGGCGTCGTGGCAGGTCACACGGAAGCGCAGGGTCACGTCGGGGTGGGCGGGCTGGCGCAGGCCGGCGCGGCTGCTGACCTCGAGCACGTCGGGGGGGTAGAACCGCTCCTCCACCCGGGGCCCGCGCACGCGCACGGCGTCGTCCTGGTAGTGCCACTCCACCGCGCCACACGTGGTCGCGAGTACGCTCGCGACCTCCAAGGACTCGCACTGCGGGAACCTGACGAACGGTTGTACTTCGAACACAGTCGCGCTCTCTAGCGGCCCCAGCACTAGGTGGTGTGCGTAGGGCCGGGCGGTGAGGGCGGGCTCGGCGCACAGCGCCTGGAACAGAGGCCCTTGCACAGTCAGTAGTACTAGCCGCGGGCTGGGCCCGGCGCACCACACTGACCACAGGCGCCATAGCTGCAGCCGGGACATGACTGCTAGCACCGGCCCGGGGAGCCAAAGCCCCTCCCTCCCCTGGGTCCCAGAAGTTGCGACCAGGGGTGCGCAGTGCGTGTGCGTGTGGGTAGGTGTGTGTGGGGTCAGTAGGTGTCTAAGCAGGACGAGGGAAAGGGAGAGGGGGGGAGGGGTGTGCGTCCTCCGCTCCGTACGTCCCAGCCCCCCCTCCTACCCTTCGCCCTCCCCATCCCGCCGCTCACGAGCCCCGCGCCGCCTTCCCTCCACCCCCCGCGGGGTTGGCACGGGCCCCCCGGCAGCCTCCCAGAAAGGAAGGAAAGGAGCGGGGCGTGGCTGACTGCTGTCCTTGCCTCTTGGCGGCGCTGCCTGCGTCGGCTTGGCTTCCTCCCTCAGCCGGCCGTGATGAGCATCGCCTGGCTGGGTATCCTCTGGGCCGCCCTGGCGCCCCGCGCCGGGGCCTATTGTGTGCTGCCCCGGCGCGAGCCGTTTAGCACCGACCTCGTGCTGGAGCTGTCACGAACTTTTCTTCGACACGGCCGGCGTGTCTGCCGGCGACTGCGGCGGCAGCGCCATGCTGTGCGACAACCGGCCCGGCACGTACGCCTGCGCCCTGGGCCAGGACTGCCGGTCCTGGGGTTGCCCCGCGGGCTACCAGTGCGCCGAAAGCCCCGGGGGAGTGAGCTGCACCTGCACGCAGCTCGTCAACTTTGATTTTTACGTAGGCAGCTACCTGCCCGTCGGCCAGCAGAACTGGATCCTCGTCGACACTTCCACCTACAGCCCACCCTTTACCGCTTACAGTTGCCCCAAGTTGGTCAACAAGACTAACTGGCTGGGTGGCTATACGTACACGCACCAATTTCGTATTACGACTAATTTTAATAACCAATCGCAACTGGTCGAGATCTATCGCCTGGACGCGCTGAGCGGCTGGAACTTCAACCTGGGCTTCGTGTGCCAGCGGTACTCGTGCTAGGCGCTCCTGCCCTCTGGCCGGCGCTGGCTGCGCTGGCTCGTGGGGGGGGGGATGACCTCCTCGCCTTGTCGCGGGAATAAAAAGGTCCTGCAAGTTTGGCACTCAACTAGGCTGGCAGAAAAAGGTCCTGCCGGTTTGGCACTCACCCGGACAGTGGACACGAACGTCTCGGCCCCCCCCCCCAGGAGTCCAGTCCACCCCCGGGGGCGTGCCGGTGTTCCTGCTGGGGGGAAGGGCTAAGCGTGAGGAGGGGGGGGGGGCACTGCTTCCTCCTCCCCCCCAGGCAGGCGGCGGCGGCGGTACTCGTGCCAGCCGCCCGCCCCCTCCCCCTCCCAGCGAATACCCAGGGGAGGGGGCCACGTCCGCGGGCGGGCACGCGGCCGGCGCACGAGGGAGGGGGGTGCCGAGACGTGGGCAGACACGCGGCCGGCGCGCGGGGCGGGGGGGCCGAGACGTGGGCAGACACGCGGCCGGCGCACCTGGGGAGGGGCGCCACGCTCGGGCGCGTGGGCTGGGGGGCCGGGACGTGGGGGGCGGACAACTCCCCCGGCAGGAGTGGCGCCCCCCGTGTGTCTCCTTTCCCCTCGCTGGCCTCCCCCCCAGAATCCGCTGCCCGGGCGCCGCGCACCGGGTCGCCGCGCATGGAGCCCCCTGCCCCCCGCTGCCCGGCTGGGTCGACCCGCCGGGACCCGACGACGAGCCGGAGCCGCCGGGCGGCCGTTGGTGGACGTGGAGGCGGGCGCGGGCTTGCTGTGCGTACCGGGGGCCGGGCCCAGGTGCTTGTCCGGGCGTTTTGGCGTGCCGGGCAGGTTCGACCCCCGGTGCACCTCGTCGCCCATCCCCTGCCTCGTCTTGTCGCCCGAGGTGGCGACCAAGGTTGCGCAGCCTGCTCTGGGCTTTTGTGCTGGGCGGTGGCTCGTGGGGCGTGGTCGCTAGCCTGCAGGAGGTGTGTGGCGGCGGCGGCCAGCCCCCCTGTGCCTGTTGGTCGTGCGAGCTGAGGCGCGTGTCGCACTGCTGGCACGACCTCGACGGTTGTTGGTGCTGGAAGTGCCGGGTGAGGGAACGCTTTCCCGAGAGGCGGTTGCTGGTGTACGCCGAGGGCGGAGCAGAAGACGAGCGCCCCCACCTGCTCGAGCTCGGCTCCCGGATTGCGGCCCGGTTGGACCTGGGCTTCTGGAGCTCCGACGCGGCGTGGGAGAAAACGGGCTTGTCTAGGCTGTGCCGGGAGCGGCCGGCCTGGCTCGAGCAGCTGGAGCCACTCTGTGCGGCGCTGGGGTGCCAGAGCCAGTGGCAGGAGGCGCTGCGCGGGGGCCGCCGCCCGGCCGGGGCCCGCGGGGACCGCCGGCCCAGGCGTTTGCTGGCTGTCCTGTCGGAGCCCAGGGCCTCTGCCTGCGCCTGCCGTGCCTGCCGGCGGTACAATGCGCTAGGCAAGCTGGGCCTGCCCGACCAAGCGCAGCTTTGCGCCCAGGAGGGCTGCGGCCACGCGGGCCCGGCCCCGGAGACGCGCCGGGGGGCGCTGGCCTACCACCTGCAAAGGCAACGCAGCCTGCTACAACGCTTGTCCTGCCAGAACATTTGGTGGGTCAGGTATGACTCTCGGGGGGAAGTAGCCCTGCAGCCCCGTCACGACGTGTTCCAGGGTTTCGCCAAGACCACTGCCTGTCTCGACGGCCTGTGCGCCTTGGTCGACCGGGCCGAGCCGGCCAGGACGGGCCAGCCGCAGGGCCGGGACTGTGCTTTTGGCTACTGGGGCAGGGACGGCCAAAGGAAGCTGTGTGTCTTCCTAGCGCAGGGGCCGGACGGCTCCGCGCTCCGGGACGAGTGCCACCGGTGGCGGCGAGAGAGGGGGTTCGTGTGTACCTTGGCCGAGTACTTGCACCCGGTCGCGGTGCTCAGCTGGAGCGAGAAGCACTCGCCCGCCGGCAGCCCGACTACCAGCCAGGGCCGGGCCGCGCGCCGTGTCGTCCGCATGCTACAATCGGCACAGGCGAGGGCCGGCCCGGGGGCTAGGGAAGGCCGCGGCGTCCAGTGGCCCCGGCCGCACCGGCTGGTGGACGGGCTGCTAGTGCCGGGCGGTGAGGTTTTTGCCTATGACGGCTTCCAGGCCTACCAGCCCGTGCTGCTGTATTTCTCGCAGCACGACAGTGAGTAGCCGGCCCGTGCGACGTTAGCTCAGTCAAAGCAAAGACGTTCTCGGGGCACTGCCTTCAGCCGGGCTCGCTGCAGCGGGGATATCCAGAAGAGTAACGCATACTAAAGCTCTCGTCTGCTCTGTTCTTTTCCGGGGTAGCTGGTTTCTGGCAACCCTGGGGTCCCTTGTTACTTTTGTTTGGTTTCCTGGCCAAGTTTCCTGCCAACCTAGGTTTTATTAAATAAAGATTAGTCCAACTGTTAACTCAAAAGGCGGGTGCGGGCCGGCGTCCCGTCTGGTCGGCCTGGGCCATGGTGGTAGCTTGGGTGGTGCTCATGGTTGGTGGGTCGGCTAGCGCTTTGTGGGTGAGAAAGCAGGCCCCGGCCTACGGGCCGCGCGGGCAAGGCCCGCGCGCCCCCTGTGCCTGGCGTGGGGCGTGCTCGACGCGCACCCGCGCGTTGCTGGCCCGGTGCGGGGGGGGGGGGGCGACGAGGGGTCTCCGCCACTCTCCGTGCCAGAGCGCCCCGCCCGCGCCGGCACGGCCCACGCCGGCAGCCCACGCCGGCGGTGGACGCGACCGCGTGCCAAGGGGGGAAGGGGCACGCCCCCGGTCGCAGGAGGCAGGGGGGCGCCCCGTGGGCGTGCGGGTCGGCGCGCGTCGTCGTCGTCCCCCCCCCCTCCGCCCTTCCGCGGGTCGTGGCCTGCGCCCGGCAGGGGGCCGGGGGGTGGCGCGGGCCACGCCATACGTGCGCTGGTGGGCGCCCAGGTAGGCGCCGGGCCCGGGGGCGTGGGCCGGGGGGCGCGGGCCTGTGTGCGCGCGGGGCTCTCCCCCCCCCCCAAGCCGAGCGCGCCGCCCCTCCCCGCGGTCCCGTCCTCGCTCCAAAAACCAACCAACTGGCTAGCCAGATGAGCCAAGCGGTCACTACGTCTTGCCCCACCGCCGCCGAGCCGGGCGACCCCGTAGAACTACTGCTCCTGCTCAGGGGTGGGCCCGACGGCTTCGAAGCCAGCTTCCGCCACCTAGTGCGCCGCACCCCGCCCACCGCCCTCCGCTACCTGTTCCAGAGCCGGTGCCTGTTTGGCGCCGGTCCGTCGTCCTGGCCGCGCCTGGCCGAACTGTGCCTGGAGGAGGACCAACCCGCCGCGGCAGCGGAGTGCTACGAAAGCGCTGAACAGGAGGCGCTCGAGTGCGCGGAGTGGCTGAGCTCACGCGCGGCTGGCGTGGCTATCCCGTATGGTTCGTTCGCGCTAGCCGAAGGGTTCTTCAGCCTCTGGCACAGAAAGACGGGCCAGTGGCTGCTGCGGCCAAGAGCCACGCCCGGACTGCGGGACCTCTGGGATTGTTATGAGAGGCTCGCGGCGGGCGCCGTCCGGGCCTCGCCGCTGCCCGGCCAAGCCCTGCAGGACCTGGGGAGTACGTGTGCGTTGGACGCGGCCGTGCTGGGCGGCATCACCGCGCGCCTAACGTTGGCCTGCCTGCCCGCTCGGTCCGAAAGTATGCCCGCGCTGACGTTTGCACAAGAGTGGCTAGAGTGGCTGCGAGTCCTAGCTACGGTCTGGGGGCGGCTGCGCCGGCTACCCCAGTACGCCAAGGCCGAAGCGTTGTGGCGGGTCGTGAAACGCCTGCAGGAGCTGAGCCACGAGCAGCGGCACAAGGTGCTGACGGTCTTCGGGGCCGAGCTCTTGATGTGTGACCTCATGCGCGAGCTCGGACTGCGGCCCGACACGGGTGCTTGTCTGCTGGCTACCAGGAACGTGGTGGCGTTCCTGTGGGCGGGGCTGCTGTTGCTAGGGCAGGAGGACCTGGTGCGGCTGCTGGCCGAGGCAGGGGAGGTGCTCCGCCTGCCGGAGGCCACGGGCTCGTCCGGGCTGGCCTGGGTCCGCGCAGCCCTGTGCGTGCAGTCTCCGTTCTTGCTAGACTACTTTCTGCGTTCGGCGCCCGGCCCGCAGCCGGGCCCCGTCCTGGCGGAAATGCTGTACACCGTGTGCGTGCTGGCTTGGGAACCCCAGGGAACGTCCTTCCGCCTCCGCCTCAAGCTCTTGCCCCTGCTGCGCTGCCTCGCACAAGTGCTCCTGGCCCACGGAGCTCGGCCCGGCGCCAAGTGGGCGGGGTTGGGGCAGGAGACAGACGAGGCCCTGCTCAACTACCTGCGGGGCCGGGGCCTCCACTCGCCGGCGGCTACACTGGACTACCTAGGCCAGGAGGGCGAGCGGGCCTGGCACCGGCAGGCAGCCGAGGCACCTTCTGAGCCTATCAACCCCCTGCAGCGGCTGTGCGTGGACGCACGGGAGGCCGTGGAACAGCTGCGGGCCGATGAACAAAGCGCTAGCAACAGCGTCAGGCGCGCCCGGCAAGAGTTGGCGCGGACCAAAGAAGAACTAGCTACTAAGCAGACGGAGCTGGGCCGGGTGACTCGGCAGCTCGCTAGCAAGCAAGCCGCCGTGCGCGAGACCCTGAACGAGGTGGCCGCCGTGCGCCGGGACCTGCGCACGCAGACTGAGCAGCTGCGGTCGGGGCAACGGGCGCTCGACAAGATTCAGCAGACGGTCGAGTCGGCACAGGCCGTGCGCCGGGACGTACAAGCGCAGAAGCAGGAGCTGCGCTCGGGCGAGGCGGCTCTGGCTAGGGTGCGGGCGTCCATGGACGACCTGCGGACGGTCGTCGACACACTGCGGCGGGAGAAGGACGAGCTGGCCTCCCAGGTGGCGAAGGCCCAGGCGCAGCCGGCGGCGGCACGAAAGGACGAGCTAGCCCCCGGGCCGCTGGCGGCCCCGGCGCCGGTCGAGAGCGCCGGGGCGACCGCACGGCTGCTGGCCGGCCTCCGGCCCGAGCGCTGGCCAGACGCGGATGACGTGGACGCGGTCGGTGCCCTGCGGCAGGGCCTAGCTCAGCGGCTGGCTCAGGTCTCCGACCTAGAACGTAAGCTCCAGCGGCCGTCGTGTGTGGTGTGCCTTGAGGAACCGGGCCGGGACACGGGGCCGCTCGTCGTCTTTGTGCCGTGCTGCCACCTGCGCGTGTGCCAGGATTGTGCCCAGGGACTGAAGCAGTGTCCCTGCTGCCGTGCGGTCATACAAGCAGCCGTGAAGCCTTGCTAAGGGCTCCTACCCAGGACCGAGAGAGAGAGAGGAAGAGAAAAAAAGTAGTCAGCCTGTTTTTGGAGTAATTATAATAAAAACTTCCCGAGCGGCCTGCCGGAAGGCTAGACTACGACCTGTCCGTCTCTCTCCGGACTGACATAGGCCCCGGCACGCCGGTGCACAGTTTGTGCCAGGGGGGGCTAGCTATCCAGCGGTCATGTGTTAGCCGTGACGTATAACGGTGAGGGTGGCAGGAGCCTTGCGGTGGACCGGACGAGGCCAAGGGGTAGGCAGCAGCCTCACCTCCAGGCGGGGAGGGTCGTCTTCACTCTCGTGAGAGGAACAGGAGGGGGGATCGTCTTCACTCTCGAGATTGGGAGCAAGAGGGGGGGGGTCGTCTCCACTCTCGAGATTGGGAGCAGGGAGGGGTCGTCTTCACTCTCGAGATTGGGAACAAAGGGGGGCCATCTTCACTCCCGAGAGGGGCAAGAGGGGGGGGGCGTCTTGACTTTCGAGAGGGGCAAAAGGGGGGGTCGTCTTCACTCTTGAGACAGACAAGAAGGGGGGCCGTCTTCACTCTCGAGAGGGGCAAGAGGGGGGGATCGTCCTCATTCGAGAGGGGGATAGATTCATGTTGACGCTCGGGGGAAGGGAGGTTTCCACCCCTCCCCCCGGGGGTCACTTGCATCCCCTTGAGGGAAGGGGGGAACCCCCTGACCCCGGGAGGGGTTGAAGGGGGAACCCCCTGAACCCCGAGCAAGGGGTTGCCGCCGACCGCTCGCACCCGGGGGGGGCGGGGGTCCAAGTAGTGCCCGCAAGCGGCGGCCAGGGGGGGGGTCGTCCTCGTCCACGCTCGGTCCCCGGGAACCTGCCGGTAAACGCCGGGCGCGGGCGGGGAGGGGGGGTGGGGTCGACAACCCCCGGGCGCCGGGTGGAGCACCCCGGGGGTCCAAGTAGTGCCCGCGAGCGGCGGCCAGGGGGGGGGGGGTCGTCCTCGTCCACGCTCGGTCCCCGGGAACCTGCCGGTAAACACCGGGCGCGGGCGGGGAGGGGGGGAGAGGTCGCCAACCCCCGGGCGCCGGGGGGGGGCGGGGGTCCAAGTAGTGCCCGCGAGCGGCGGCCAGGGGGGGGTCGTCCTCGTCCACGCTCAGTCCCCGGGAACCTGCCGGTAAACGCCGGGCGCGGGCGGGGAGGGGGGGTGGGGTCGCCAACCCCCCCGGGCGCCGGGGGGGGAGGCCGGGGGTCCAAGTAGTGCCCGCGCGCGGAGGCCAGGGGGGGGGGGAGCCGTCCGCGTCCACCCCCGCCCCCCGTGCATCCGCGCGCGCCCCGGCACGCGCCTGGCACGAGGGGCACGCGCGCTCGTCGCTGCCTAGCGGCGCGCGGAGAGGGGAGGGCGCCCCCCCCCCCTCCTCCCACGCGGGGCGGGCGCCGGGGGGGGGCGCCCGGGACGACGACCGGCGCCGTCCTGCTGCCGGCCAGAATCCCCTGCCTGTCGCTCACGATGCTGCCTGCCCCCAAGAAGGCCCGCCCCGACCCCGCCCTGCGCCCGCTGTACTGTGACGTGACGGGCATCTGGCCCGAACCCGGCCGTGGCGGCGGTGGCTGGTCCGCCGACCTCCTCGGCCGCCACGACTGCGTCAAGGGCGCCAAGCTGCGCGTCCACTTCGGCCCGCCCGCGCCGCCCGCCCCGCAGGGCCCCGACAGCCACGCCCTGCGCGGCCTGGGGCCCGACGAACTCCGCGCCCTGGCCGCCCGTGTGCTCAGCCACGGCGTGCCGGCGCTCCGCCGCGCTCTGCCGTCCGTGGACCAAGTCGTCGGCTGGTGGCAGTCGGCGCAGGAAGCCCACACGGCCTTCGTGGGGCAGGGCCACCACGTCGAGCTCCTGGACCTCGGCGCCGCCACCAACGACCTGCACACGCGCGTCGACCAGCCCGGGGCACGCCTGCTGGGCCAGCGCCTGACGCCGGCCGAATTCAACGGCCGCTTCAGCGCCAAGCCCGGCAGCAGCGAACACGCCCGCCACAAGACCCTCGCCCTCTTCCCCTCGCGCTGGCAGCAGCTGCCGCCGCGCCCGACACTCACGCCCGCGCAGGTGCGGGCCCAAGGCCTCGTGCCCCTGGGCGTGGGCCAGGAGTACTACGAGCTGCGGGGTTTCGGGGCCGCCGTGGCCCTCGACTTCGCGCCCACGGCCGCGGCCGAGCCCGAACTGGCGGTCCTGGGCGCCGAGCACGACTACCGCAGTGCCCTGGCCCTGGCCCGCCAGGCGCCCGCCACCGACGCCGGCGCCCGCGCCTGCCGTCGCGGCTGGCGCCTGTACCGCCGACGCTTCCGCGCCGCGCCCGAGGGCGTGCCGCTCCAGGACCTGTCCCCCGCCTACCTCAAGTCCCTGCTGCAGAAGCTGATCAGGTACGGCTCGGCGCACCCGACCGACGTAGCGTTGCTCCGCGGCACCGTGCTCGCGCTCGGCCGCTCTTCCTGCTCCCTCGTGCCCCACCTGCAGGCGTTTGTCCGTGGGGCCACGTCCCTGTGCAAGCGCCTGGCCATCACGCTCTGCGAGGACGCCAGCGCCCCGCTGGAGGTGGTGCAGGAGCTGCTCGCGTACGCGCTGCTGTGCACCGAGGTGCCGGAGTGGAAGCCGTCGGTGGCGCTGCTGCGGCGCTGGGCCGGCTTCGCCGTCCAGGGGCTGCGCGCCGACTGCACCTGGGTGTACTACGCCGGGGGCCGCCTCCCCCCGCTCCCGCCACCCGACGACCCGGCCGCCGAGCCCGGCTGGCGGCGGGCGTCGCGCCTGCTGGACCAGCTGGGGGGCCTGCCGTTCGACCTCCAACTCCTGCGCAGCCTGGCGTCCGCGCCGCCGCCCCGCACGCGCGAGCGCTGCCTGCCCGCCAGCGCGTGGCCCATGCCGCCCTGGCACTGCCTGGACCACCACTGCTGCAGCACCCTGCCGCTGCTGCTGCCGGCCAAGGCCGGCGGCGGTGAGTGGCTGCCCGTGTCCGGCGAGGACCGGGCCCGGCCGCTGGCGCACGCGCTGGAGCGCCTGTTTGTGCGCGTCACGGGCACCAACGGCCGTGTGCCGGGCCGCGCGCTGGACCCCGCCCGCCCCTTTGTCCGCGCCGTGCGCGACGCGCAGATCTTTGTGCTCGCCTCACTGACGGGCCAGGCCCGGCACCAGCGCACGCGCCGCGCCGCGGGGGAGGGCTGGGCCAGCCTGCGGCTGCCGGACGCGTGGCTCAGCGCCCTCGTGGGCCAGCACGAGTTCGAGGACGTGCCGGGCCACCGCCTGGCCGTGTTCCTCAACCCCCGCGACCCGTACGGGCTGCCCCTCGTCGTCCCCGTGCCGGCGGGCCGCGGCGCGCGCAGCCCGCCGCCCCCGACCGAGGCAGAGGAGCGGGCCGCCCGCGCTGGGTTCTGGGCCAAGCTGCAGGCCGGCGTCGCCGTGGCCCCGGGCCAGGCCCGGGCCCTGCGCTCCCCCTCGGCCGCGCACGGGCTGGCGGACGTGCGCCGGGTCTCGGTCACGGGCGGGCCGGCGGCGTGGCTGGGCGAGCTCGAGTTCCTGTTGGAGGGCGAGCGGGCGTGGTCCGCCGTGCGCGAGGCCCGGCTGCGCCTGCCGCTCGGGCCCGGCACGGCGGCCCGGCTGGAGGAGCTCTGGGCCGAGAGCAGCCCGCCCGTGCTGCAGGAGGCCCTGGTGTGGCTCCAGGGCACCGAGCTCAGGCTGCCCCGGGTCCTGCGGGACGGCAGCTGCGCCGACGGGAACCTGCTGACGCCGCACTCGGCGGCGGCCGCGCGCCTGCTGCTGGAGACGGGCGGCCTGCTGCGCGGCCGGCTCTGGCTGCTGAGTGCGTGCGTGCAGAAGCTGGAGGTCGTCGATGCGCTGCTGCTGCGCTGGGTGCGCCAGCGCCTGGCGGACTGCCTGGCCCGCCGGGCCCGGCCGGCCACGGCCCGCGCGGCCGAGTGGGTCGGCTTCGGCGAGGAGCAGCCGCAGCCCGCCTTCAAGCACCAGGCCGAGGCGCTGGCGGCCCTGCTGGAGCGGCCCGAGCGCAACTTGCTCAAGATGGACGCCGGCAGCGGCAAGTCGCGTATCGCGCTGTACTTGGTGCAGAGCCTGCTGGCGCGGGCCGCGGAGCCGCCGCGCTACGTCCTGTGGTCCCTGCCCGTCAGCGCGCTGGACGGGGTGTACCGGGAGATCAAGCGGTTTACGAGCCGGGTGCAGCTCTATGACAAGACGAGGCGCGGGCTGCCGGCCGCGGTGCGCTGCCACGAGGCACCCCTGCCCGGCTACGTAGCCCTGGTGCCCGAGGACCGGCTGCGGGAACAGTGGCCCGCCCTGCTGCAAGTGGCGCACGAGAGCGTGTTCATCTGTGACGAGTTCCACCGCGCCTCGGCGGTGTCGACGCAGCGGACGTGCTCCGCGCTGGCCGTCGCCGCGCGCGCGCGCTACCTGCTCCTGCTGAGCGGCACTCCGGTCCTGAACAAGTCGCTGTTTGGCCTGCTCAAGTGGCTGCAGCTCGTGTGTCCGTTCCCGGTCGGCCCGCGCAACCTGCTGCTGGCCTTTGCGTGCTGCGTGAACAACCGCTTCGAGACCGGCGTCCACGTGGTGGAGCGGGTCGTGCTGGCGACGCCGCCGGAGGAACAGCCGGCCGAGCGCGGGGTGCCGCTGCCGGAGCTGCTGCGGCGGGCCTACGCGGCCGTGACCCCGGTGCTCGTCCGCGAGACGCTGGCCCTGGTGCGAGCGGAGCCCAGGTGTCCGGTGTACCTGCTGGCGCGCGACCGGGCGCACCAGGCCAAGCTCGTGCCGCTGCTGACGGCGGCCGGCCTGCTGGTGTGCACGCTGTCGGCCCAGGCGCCACTCACGTTCACCGACAGCCTGGTGACGAAGGGCGCGTGCCCGGACTATGACGTGGTGGTAGGTTACCTGCGCTTCGCCGAGGGCTTTACCCTGACACGCTGCGGGGCCACCGTCAGCAGCGTGTACCTCAGCAACCAGGCCACCCGCAGCCAACAGCTGGCGCGGGTGAACCGCCTCGGCCAGCGGCGGCAGACGGTGCAAGAGGTCACGGTCGTCAGCGGGGTGCTGGAGCTGATCCACCGCAACTACGAGACAGTACGTTCGTTCCAGGACCTGCTGCGCTGCTTGGGCCCGGTTATCACCGAGCAGGACTTGCCTAGCACGACAGCCCCCGTCGTCGTCGATAGCGCCGAGCCTAGTGTGGTCTGAATAAATAAAAGGTGTTCGAGGGAGAGAGACACGACTGGGAGCGTGGCGTGCTAGTATTAATAACCTGCCGGCGCCGGATTACTGGCCGGCCAGAAAAAGACCTGTACGAGCAGCACGGTAAGTAACGTAGTGTTTAACGCCCGACCCGCCCGTCCGCGCGCCGGCGCGCCTGGCAGTGTCACAAGAAGGCTTACCTACCACACCCGCGAACGTACAGCCCGCGGCAGACAACCGGCAGGTTATCCGGCCGGATGCCGACCTCGACCGCGTAGGCGCCGCCCCCCTGGAACATGGCCATGCACGTGCCGGGGCCAGCCGGCGACGCGGCCAGGTTCCAGCCGGTGAGGTTCTGATCAAAGACGCAGTTGCCCCCGAACAAGTTGAACAAGGTGAATAACGAGGGGTGCAGTGCCGCGGCCCTCGTTACGTCCCAGGCG
The DNA here is from genome assembly GCA_019918135.1 of Paulinella micropora. Lineage (NCBI taxonomy): Eukaryota > Cercozoa > Imbricatea > Euglyphida > Paulinellidae > Paulinella > Paulinella micropora. The sequence goes on along the minus strand of WBZZ01005895.1, from coordinate 40,959 downwards.
CCCAGGGGCTGGTTGAAGGCGCACGTGTGACTCCGGCAGTAAAAGGCCCCCTGCAGGTTCCACGCCCGGCTAGTGTTCCAGCTGTTGATGTCCTGGTTGAAGGCCCGGGCGTCAGCGAAAACCCGCTCCATGGTCGTGACGGACGAAGTGTTCCAGGCGCCGAGCGGCCGGTTGAACGCGCTGGCCCCCGAGAACGTGTAGGCCAGGCTGGTGACCTGGCTCGTGTCCCAGCCCCCGACCCTGCCGTTGAAGGCCGGCGCATCCCAAAAGGCGCCTCGCAGGCTCGCGACGCCGCGCGTGTTCCAGCCCGTGAGGTCCTGGTTAAAGCTTGTGCAGCCGGCAAACATCCGGTCGAAGCCCCGGGGGTGCGTGGCGGGCGTGAGCCAGGACCAGTCCCAGTCGCGCGCGTCGCCCACGAACTCGCTCGCTTGGTACAGCAGGAACTCGGGTGCGACGTCCCACAGGGCGCGCGAGCCGGCCGTGGGCGCTAGGTAGCGCAGCGAGCCCGCGCCCGTGTTTGTGCCGGGGCGCGTGAACAGCGCCGAACTGCTGCCGACGGGGTGGTACAGCTGCACGTCGCCCCACGCCACCACGTCCACTACCTCCGCGCCGGTCACGTACCACAACCCGCTCACGCGGCCGCTCAGGCGCAGCCAGTAGTCACCGGGGCTGGCGTACGTGTGCGGGCAGACGAGGTCCACGCACGGGGCGGGCGGCGACCCGTCCCCCCAGTCGACGGCCAGGCCGGGGACGGCCATGGGCTTCAGCGCCAGCGCGGCCGCGGTGCCGGGGTAGCCCGTCCGCACGAGTGCCAGGAAGAGCGAGCGCGAGCACGCGGGCGGCCAGTCCGCCTGGCTCATGGCCGTGTACGGCGCCAGCCGCGTGCAGTCGAGCGAGCCCGGCGCGAGCGCGGGCGTCGACCAGCAGGCCAACGCCTCGCGGAAGTCCCCGCCCAGCCCCAGGAACAGCCCCGCGAAGCGCCGCAGGCCCGGCAACGACGTCCAGCCGCCGACCCCCGTGCGCGTGAGCGCCGCGCCGCCCACGAACATCTCGCCCACGTCCTCGAGCCGCGCGGTGTCCCAGCGCGACAGGTCGAGCTCGGTCAGCGCCGGCAGGTCCGCGAACGCGCGGCTGGCGTTGCGCAGGCGGCGCGTGTCCCACGCGCCCGTGCCGCGCAGGTCCCGCAGGCCAGCGGAGCCCTCGAACAGGCCGACCGCCGACTCGGCGCCCGACACGTTGAGCCCCTCGCTCACGTCGGACAGCGGCGTGACGAGGCCGGCGAAGCTGTAGTCCCAGACGCGCACGAGGCCCGCGTCCGGGAGCGCGGCCAACGGGGGGACGCACGTGAGCCCCCGCGCCGCGTACAGGTGGTAGCCGCTCGTCTCGTGGAAGCGCAGCCCCCCCCAGGACAGGATCGCGTTCAGCCGCAGGCCCGCGGGCGCCGCGGCGTGCCAGGCCGGCGTCAGCGCCCAGCCGCGCACGGGGTAGCAGCCGCCCGGGTCCGCCGTCACCGTGTACGTGCCGGGGACGGCGTACGTGTGCGAGCAGGGCGCGGCGCCTGCGTCCAGGCACTGTGCCGGGGGCGAGCCGTCCCCCCAGTCGACCGTGAACGGCGTGGGGGCACCGCCGGCCTGGGCCGCCGCGGTGGGCGGCCACAGCGGCCACACAAACGTGTCGTGCGGGGCGGCCATGGCGAGCTCGAGCACGGTGGCGTTGCCGGGGCACGTCTCTTCGCCCGGCGCCGCCGGCTGCTGGGGCGGGTACGGGCACTCGGCGGCGCCGGCGGCCCAGAAACACCACCCCAGCCAGCAGAGCAGCGGCCGGCGGACGGGGCCGGGGGGCAACATGGGGGGAGAGCCAGCACGGGGCCTGGTTTTTGTCCCGTGCCGGGAGGGGGGGAGGGGCTACCAGGGGGGGGGCGGCCCGCGCGTGGCGCCCGCGCCGGCCAGGGGGGGGCTCGAGGGGGGGGGGAGGGGGGAGGGAGGGCCCCCCCACGGGGGAGGGAGGGCCCCCCCACGGGGGAGGAGGGAGGCAGCGCCGCCCCTCCCTGACCCTTCCCCCCCCGGCCGGGCTCTCCCGCCCGCGCCCCGGATCTCCTGGCTGGCTCGGCCGGTGGCGGCACACGACACGGGAGGCCCCGCTCGTCAGCGGGAGGGGGGGGGGCCCTCCTGGCTCCCCTCCCCCCTCGCCGGCTCCGCGACAGCGCGTTCGTGGCAGGGCCTGCCGCGCGGGGAGGGGGGCCGGTTGGCCAGCGCCGGGCAGGACCGGCGCTGGGCGGCCGCCCCCGTCGTCGTCGGTCGCGCCGGGCCTAGTGTAGGCCGCCGAAGAACAGGCACCCCCGCGAGAGAGAAGAGGGGGCACGGGGAGCAGGCCGTGGCAGGCACGCGTTGCTCACTGGCACCGGGCGGCCGGCCGGCCGGCCAAGAAACCCGTAGACGGGAGGGCGTGGACGGGGCGCAGTGTTTTTTATTAACCACCCGCCGGCGCTGCCTGGTGGTAGGCGGGTGGCGAAGACAATGCGGCTAGGGCTCAAGGGGGGGGGGAGGAGAGCAGCGCCGCAGCACCAAGCGCGGCGAGCTCGGGGGGGGGGCCACCCTCCCCCCTGGGCCATTTCCCTGTGTGTTGCGTCTCCTCCTCCGCCTGCCCCCTCCGGCTGGGGGCGGAGGCCGGCCGGGTGTGCGCCGCTCCGGGCGCAGTCTCGGGCCGCGGGCGCCGGTCCGCCACTGGACAGTACGACAAGAAAGCTTAGCTACCACACCCGCGGTTGTACAGGCCGCGGCAGACAACCGGCAGGTTATTCGGCTGGATGCCGACCTCGGCTGCGTAGGCGCCACTCCCCTGGAACATGGCAGTGCACGTGCCGGAAGCCGCCGGCGACACGGCTAAGTTCCAGCTGGTGAGGTTCTGATCAAAGACGCAGTTGCCCCCAAACATGTTGAATAAGGTGGGCAGTGAAGGGTACAAGGCCGCGGCCCTCGCTACGTCCCAGGCGGCCAGGGGCTGGTTGAAGGCGCACGTGTGACTCCGGCAGTAAAAGGCCCCCTGCAGGTTCCGCACCTGGCTAGTGTTCCAGCTGTTGATGTTTTGGTTGAAGGCCGTGGCATCAGCGAAAACGCGCTCCATGGTCGTGACGGACGAAGTGTTCCAAGCGCCGAGCGGTCGGTTGAACGCGCTAGCCCCCGAGAACGTGTAGGCCAGGCTGGTGACCTGGCTCGTGTCCCAGCTCTCGACGCTGCCGTTGAAGGCCGACGCATTCCCAAAGGCGTCCCGCAGGCTAGCGACGCCGCGCGTGTTCCAGCCCGTGAGGTCCTGGTTAAAGCTTGCGCAGCTGGCAAACATCCGGTGGAAGCCCTCGGGGTGCGTGGCGGGCGTGAGCCAGGACCAGTCCCAGCCGCGCGCGTCGCCCACGAACTCGCCCATCTGGTACAGCAGGTACTCGGGCGCGACGTCCTGCAGGGCGCGCGAGCCGGCCGTCGGCGCCAAGTAGCGCAGCGGGGCCCCCACGCCCGTGCCGGGGAGCGTGAATAGCGCGGAGACGCTGCCGACAGGGTGGTACAGCTGCACGTCGCCCCACGCCAACACGTCCACCACCTCCGCGCCGGTCACGTACCACAGCCAGTCCACGCGGCCGCTCAGGAACAGCCAGTAATCACTGGCGTTGGTGTACGTGTGCGTGCAGGCGAGGTGCACACACGAGGCGGGCGGCGACCCGTCCCCCCAGTCCACGTCGTACGCGTCCACCACGAACGACGTCGACCCGTCCACCACGTCCACGTCATTGCCGGGGACGACCGCGGGCTTCAGCGTCAGGGGCCACGGCGCCTGGGTAGTCCGTGCGCACGAGTGCCAGGAAGAGCGAGCGCGAGCACGCGGGCGGCCAGTCCGCCTGGCTCATGGCAGTGTACGGCGCCAGCCGCGTGCAGTCGAGCGAGCCCGGTGCGAGCGCGGGCGTCGACCAGCCGGTCAGCGCCTCGCGGAAGTCCCCGCCCAGCCCCAGGAACAGCTCCGCGAAGCGCCGCAGGCCCGGCAACGACGTCCAGCCGCCGACCCTCGTGCGCGTGAGCGCCGCGCCGCCCGCGAACATCTCGCCCACGTCCTCGAGCCGCGCGGTGTCCCAGCGCGACAGGTCGAGCTCGGTCAGCGCCGGCAGGCCCGCGAACGCGCGGCTGGCGTTGCGCAGGCGGCGCGTGTCCCACGTGCCCGTGCCGCGCAGGCCCCGCAGGCCGGCGGAGCCCTCGAACAGGCCGACCGCCGACTCGGCGCCCGACACGTTGAGCCCCTCGCTCACGTCCGACAGCGGCGTGGTGAGGCCGGCGAAGCTGTAGTCCCAGACGCGCACGAGGCCCGTGTCCGGCAGCTCGGCCAGCGGGGGGACGTACGCGAGCCCCCGGGCCGCGTACAGGTGGTACCCGCTAGTCTCGTGGAAGCGCAGCTCGCCCCACGACAGGATCGCGTTCAGCCGCAGGCCCGCGGGCGCCGCGGCGTGCCAGGCCGGCGTCAACGCCCAGCCGCGCACGGGGTAGCAGCCGCCCGGGTCCGCCGTCACCGTGTACGTGCCGGGGACGGCGTACGTGTGCGCGCAGGGCGCGGCGCCGGCGTCCAGGCACTGTGCCGGGGGCGAGCCGTCCCCCCAGTCGACCGTGAACGGCGTGGGGGCACCGCCGGCCTGGGCCTGGCGACGGCGGCGGGCCGTCGTGGGCGCGGCGGGCGGCCACAGGGGCCACGCAAACGTGTCGTGCGGGGCGGCCGTGGTGATCTCCAGCACGGTGGCGTTGCCAGGGCACGCCTCTTCGTCCGGCGTCGCCGGGAGCGGGAGCGGGTACAGGCACCCAGCGGCGCCGGCGGCCCGCAGCCACCACCACAGCAGGAGGCGCCACGACCGGCGGGCAAAGCCAGGGTGCAGCATTAGCCGGCGTCGGTGTAGTTTTTGTCCGGTGTTTGGGGTTACCAGAGGGTGGCGCCACGCTCGCGCCGGCCAAGAGGCCCGGGGGAGGTCCAGGAGGGGGAAGGGAGCCCGGGCGCTCCCCCCCCCCTGCCCCCTCCCCTGCCGGCCAGTGGCGGGGCCGGGCTCTCCCGCCCGCACCTCGGACCTCCCCATTCTTTGCTGGGCCGGCGGCGGCGGGCGGCGCGGGCCACGGTCGCCGGCGAAGGGAGGAGAGGAGTTTTGCCCCCCCCCCCCCGGCTAGGAGACAGTACGCGGGTGGCCGGGCAGGACCGGCCTAGCGACCGCACCAGCACCAGTAGCGCCGAGCCTAGTGTGGTCTGAATAATAAAAACACCAGGCAGCAAGCAGCTCTACTAGCAACGTGGTGTGCTATTATTATTGCCCGGCGCCGGGTTACTTGCTTTTAGAAAACGTGTACGAGAGGCACGATAGCTTGACATTCTTTAATAACCGGCGGTAGCTAAACACGACGACAGCCAGAGACACGCGGCGGGCGACCACGCGCGGCGGGGAGACGGCCCTGGCTAATGGGCTGGGTCCCCAGAGAGGAGTAAGCCAGCCCCCCCCCTATTGACTAGAGGAAACCGGCCTGCGTAGACGCTGCGTCCGCGTGCCTAGCCTGTACACGAGCCAGGCAGCCTACGCACAGTGGCACGGGAAGCCCGGGACTGCAGGGGGCCGGGCTTCCCCGCTGTCACCATCCCGGCGGCAGGGCTTGCCCCCCCCCGGGGGAGGGGCGCCCGCTTCTCTCTCCCCCTTTTGGCACGCTCTCGTGACCGGGGAGGTGGGGAAGAGGCTTTTCGTCCTCGCGCGCGCTCTAGCCACAGTTGAGCACACCTTCAAACTGAAGCTGCGCCTGCAGGCTGCGGATAGAGATGCGGGTGTAGAGCTCAGTCGACGGCGTGGAATAGCCATACACGCACTCGACTACCAGGCGGTAGGCCAAGTACTGGGTCTGGTACGTTGGCGGAGTGGGTAGAATCACGACTTCCGCGCCGTAGACACCGGTTACTGGTAGGCGGCTCCAACTGCCGGCCGACACGTTGAGCGAGCCGTACAAGACGGGCGTTCGTGCGACGCCTGCCGTACTCGGGCCCTGGGCAAAGGACACTTGGCGCAGGACCGACGCGGCGCGGGTGTGTCCGAACTCCAGGTACTGGCCGCGCGAGGTTCCGGTCAGCGGCGAGTTTCTGTTGCCACACCTGGCCTCGGGCCCTGCGTCAGTTGCGTACGTGTACGTGGCGGAATACCAGGTGGTGCCACCCCCCAGGGCCAGGTAGGCCGTCTGGCTGTTGGAGCTAGCGGTGACATACCAGCCGCTGCCATAGAACTCATCGTTACCGGTCCCGTAGGCGGGCAAGCTAAAGGTTCCGGTGCCAATAGACGGGAGGTAACCCGGCGGGCACGTGCAGTTGTACCCGCCCGCTGTATTAGCGCACAGAGACTGCCCGCCACACGCACGGCGCAACAGGCTGCCGCCCGTAGCGCACTCGTCCAGCTCTACGCAGGCCTGCGCTTCATCAAGTTTGTAGCCGCTTGGGCAGCTGCACTGCGCGGACGGCCCCCCCCCGCTGGCTCTGCCTACCGGACAGGAGGAGCAAGCGGCCGCCTCCAGGAACCAAGGGCGGAAGTACATGAACCTGAGCGCCGGTTGTCCTCCCTCAGTCAGTACACAGGGGGAATACATCCTTGTCACTGAAAATCGCCATTGAGTGGAATACCTCGGCGTCCAATCCGGCGGCGCCTGGAACAAACGCTCGCCGCCGTAGAAATCATTAAACGTCAGTGCGGTATCGAACTGCCACGCCAGCTGGTACTCACCCGCGGCGTCCCTGTACTCGACGCGCCAAGTATAAGGAGCTGCTCCCCTCTGCTGCCCCGGTTCTAGCGCAAACGAGACGTTGGGGACAGTCACTGCCCTACCGCCGTAGCTCACCCGAAAACGCTCTGCCGGATAAACCGGTATAGGCAAACCATCGGCACAGTTAAAGGCAGTGGCAGTCTGGAACGGCTCTGTGGTCGAGACCATTCTACACACGGGATCCTCGTTGCAGTAAAAGTAGGCGGACCCCCTGGTCCTGTCCTGCACCTGGCAGACGGGGTACGCTGCCATACTAACAGGGTCGTACGGCAGGTCCCAGAGCCTCGCGGGCTCAGCGCCCTGCTGAAGGCCACAGGCACAGTAGTAGCTGCCAGGCGTGTTCACGCACTGGCCGGGGCCGCAGTAGATGGTCGGGACGCCACCCTCACTGCATTCGTCTACGTCCACGCAGCCCGTGACGCCCGCCCCGGCGTAGCCCCCCGGGCAAGCAGAGCACAGAAAGCTCCCGATCGTGTTGGTGCAGGTAGTCAAGGCATCGCAGGCCCCCCTCCCGATCAGGCACTCATTCACGTCCGCGCAGCCCCCCGCGGTGTCGTTCCACGCATAGCCAGCATAGCACTCCCTTGGACTACAGCTCCAGTTGCCGGGGACGTTCCTGCACACGACCTGGTGGCCGCAGCCGCCGTTGTCAGTAGCACACTCGTTGATGTCCAAGCAGGCGCCCTGACCCTGGTTGAGGTAGCCAAGCGGGCAGTCGGTACAGACGTAGCTGCCTACGGTGTTCGTGCACCGGCGCTGCGCATCGCAGGGCTGCTGCTGCGTGCATTCGTCGGCGTCGACGCAGGCCCGCTGCGACTCGGACGGCGTAGTGTAGCCAGCCGGACACAACAGGCAGGCAGGAGAAGGCTGCAAATTCCGCCAAGATAGTGAGGCCCTCGTAATGGAGGCAGATTGGAAGGCTAGCGGGTACGACGCGAAGACTAGCCGCATGGCAATGGGGCCTGACTCCGCCACCCGGCCATAGGAATAATCTTCGATCCCCCATCTTGCATATGTGTTAGTGCCTAGATAGGAGGGAGGTCCCCGCCGAATTAAAGGCGAATGTTCCCACCAGGACTGTGGATCGGACGGGTTGTGTGTGTACCATACTTCGAGCCGAGGATAAACCCCTGCCTCGAAAGAGGGCGATAGGTCTCCCGCGAACACCAGCAGTACCTCATCCAGGAATGACAGAGAAAATGAACGTGGTGGGGGGAGGCGGAACTCGATGTAGTCGCCGAACCGGTCCGCTGTCAGCCGGGCCCCAGCGAACCGTGCGGGGCCTTCCGTGGTCTGCAAGTACCATTCGCTGGACGGGCCGGCCCAGGGGGTTGGTGTCGGAGCGCCGCGCCCATTCGTAAAGAGAGGGAGCAGGTCCTCCCCCGTCGAAGACCGTATCTGCCAATCATAGTTAGTCTGGGGGGTTAGTCCATAGCCCCCTTCGAACCAGCTCCAGTCGGTGTCATGTAAGTAGTAGCCGGGCCTGCAATCGCACCGGTACCCGACACCCGTCTCCACGCACAGGCCACCGTTGCTGGGGTGGCAGAGTGACTGCGTAGTGACATCACCCCCCAAGCTGTCGCAGTACGTGCCCGCCGGACGGTAGTAGGGGAGACAGACGCGCGGTAGCACCGCGGCGGCCGACAGCCCGCTGTCCAGCAGGGCGCGCAGCCCGTTGCCCTCGAGCAACTCGTGGCAAGTGCTGGAGTGCTCCTGCTCGTCCTCGGGAGTGCTGAAAGCCCAGCCCGCCAGCGGCTGTGCAAACGAGGTGGCGTTAGTCAGCGCGTAGCGGGCGCGCAGCCGTGGGCCGCGCAGGAACGCCAGCGGCTGGTTAAAGCTGCGCGCTTCGTAGAACATGCCGTCGAGGTTGTCCAGTGAAGCGGGGGCCCAGCCGCTCAGGGCGCTGTTGAACCGGGCGGCCCCCGCAAACATCCAGATGGCGTCCCGCAGACGCGGGACGGCCCAGGCCAGCGGGCCCGCGACGGCCAGGTTGCGGGCGTTGTAGAACAGGTGGCTGGCGTTGCGCAGCGAGCTGGTGTTGAGCGACTCGAGCCCGGGGACGACTTCGGCGTCCGTGCCTGCCAGCAGGAACTGGGCCTCTTCTACCAGCCCGGTATCGGAGCCGCGCAGGTCTACGCGCAGGCAAGGCGAGTAGGCAAAGGCGCCCTCCAGGCTGCGAGCGGCTTCCGTGCTCAGCCCCGCCAGCTCCTGGCAGAGGCGTGGCAGCTGCGCCCACGACCAGGCAAAGCTCCGCACACCGGCGGTGGCCAGGCCGGCCAGCGGGGGTAGGTATTCCAGGCCGTCGGCGCGCCAAAAGTGGTGGCCGCGCGACTTGTGCAGCCGCAGCCCTCCCCACCGCTCGATGCGCAGCAGCCGCGCAGCATTCGCTCCCGCGCCCTCCTGCGCCCGCCGCCAGTCTTCGTCCATGGACCAGCCCTGCAGCGCCGCGGCACTAGCCGTCACGGTGTAGTTCCCCGGCCGCTGGTACACGTGCGTGCAACCGAAGCGTTGCGTGCCGGGGCACGGCTGCGCGGCAGTCCCGTCACCCCACCAGACCCAACCGGTGGCTGTCCCCTGCTGCAGGGCGCGGCGGCCAACCGCCGGCGCGTCGCTTCCGGTAGGTAGCACAAACACCGACTGCGCGGTGGTGACTTGCAGGACTAGCAAGCCCCCCGCGGGGTCCGGCGGGCCCGAGCTCGGCTGCGTTCCCTCCAGCGCCACTGTGCAGTAGCCAGCCGCGACGGCGGCCAGGGCCATAAACCACGGCCAGCTTGCGCCAGGACCCCTGGCTAAAGAGCCGGCGGAATGAGCTCCCCCCAGAGAGAAAAGCCGGTCCATTCGTATTACTAGAAGCAACCGAGCCGTTCTTGCTCCCCGTTGCTGGCACACGCACCAGGCGCGGCCGGTCCGCCTTCCCTGCCCCCCCCCCCTTCCGCTCCCCTGCCTGCCCCCCTGCCCGCGCCCTCGTGCCTCCGCACCACTCTTTCCCCCTCCTTCCGGCGCGTCAGCTGTCCCTGCCCACAGCCGCGAGCTGCGGGGGGGCGGGCTCGACGAGCTAGGCAGCGCTTCCAGCCGGGGTGCGCCGCTAGCCGGGCTGAATGCGCACGCTTTCGCTGCCGTCCGGAGCTGCGGGCACAGTTGTGGGACAGGGGCCGACCCCCCCCCAGGGGCGGGCGGCGCCGGTCCGTCCCCTGACGCAAGTGGCGCACGAGAGCGTGTTTATTAGAAGACACGGATCCCACCGCGCATCAGTGGTTTCAACGCAGCGAGGTCAGTGTCGTTTTGCCTAGCCACTGCCCGTCCTAGGGACAGAGCTGCCGTGCTCCCCGCGCATGTAGCCGGTACACAGACCCGGCTGGCTAACCGGGCGGCCACTATCTACTGAGTGTGTGTGTGTCTGTTTACATTGGAACGAGAGCCTCGGGCAGCCGCGCACAATAAGGACGCAAGCGTTCTTGGCGGTCTTAGGCCTGGCGGTCCCGGGCGGCCAGTGCTACACGGCCAGTGGCTATCCCCGGGACGGGTGCACCCACCGGACCGCGGACTATGCGCAGTGGCGCAGGAAGCGGGCCAGGGGGGCGGGGCCGGCCTCCTGCTGCAGGGACACTAGCAGCAGGACCTTGGTCGCTTCGGGCACCCGCCAGCAGAAGTGGTGCTCGCAGGCAGCCGGGTCGGCGCAGTCCAGGGCCTCACGGGCGCTCTGGAGCAACGCGGCCCAGGCGTCCGGCTCCAGGCTGGCTTGCAGGCGCCGCGCCCTGACCGCTAAGTGCCGAAGGGCCGTGCGGCCGCCGCCAGCGTCGGCCTGCATGAGTACCAGAGAAAACACACTGGGGGTCCCGACGACGGCTTGTGAGAGGCCACGCGGTCGCCGGCACGGGCCGTGCCCCCGGGGGAGGGGGGCCTGCTCCCGGGTCGCGGGGAGGAGGCAGCGCGCTCCCCCCCCCTGCCGGCCGACCGCAGACTTCTTCGCCCCTGCCGGTCGTCCGGCGCTGTCTGGTAGCGCCCCTCCCCCCCTGGGGGCGCCGGCGTATGGCTGTGCTGAGCCCTCGGCCTGTACCAGATTTCCTGACCGTTGATGGAGACTGTGTGACGATGCTTCGGACGCACCCTTTCTTGATTAAAGCTTCTGCATCAACCCGAGTCTGCTTTCAGTGTCTCGCCGCTACTCCCTGAGCAGCCAGGGCGCACGCCGCCCGCAGCCGCCGGTCTGCCACTGAACATTGCTACTAGACTTTACCACACCCGCGAACGTAGGACCTGTTGCAGAGGGCTGGCAGGTTGCTCCGCTGGATACCGCTGCCTGCTAAATAGATGCCATTCCACTGGAACATCGCGGTGCATATGCTTGCACCTCCCGGCGACAGGTTCCAGCCAGTGAGGTTCTGATCAAAGACGCAGTTGCCCTTAAACATGTAGTACACCCCACCTGCTGCCGCGGCGGCCGACACGTCCCAGGCGCCCAGGGGCTGGTTGAAGGCGCACGTGTAGTCCAGGCAGGCAAAGGCACCTGTCATGTCCGACACCCTCGTAGTATTCCAGCCGTCGATGTTTTGGTTGAAAGCTCGGGCGCCCGCGAAAACGCTTTTCATATCTGTGACGGACGAAGTGTTCCACGCGCCCAGCGGCTGGTTGAAGGCAGACGCAAGCCTGAAAGCCTCCCGCAGGGTCGTGACTCTGCCCACGTTCCAGGCACCGAGCGATCGATTGAAAGCGCTGGCAAGCGAGAACGTGAAAGCCAGGCTGGTGACCTGGCTTGTGTCCCAGCTCTCGATGCTGCCATTGAAGGCAGACGCGCCCCAGAAGGTGCTTTCGAGGCTAGCGATGCCGCTCGTGTTCCAGCCGCCGAGGTCCTGGTTGAACTTGGTGCAGCCCCGAAACAGGGCGAGGAAGCCGTTGGGGTGCGTGGCGGGCGTGAGCCACGACCAGTCCCAGTCGCGCGCGTCGCCCACGAACTCACTCATTTGGTACAGCAGGTACTCGGGCGCGACGCCCCGCAGCGCGCGCGAGCCGACAGTCGGCGCCAGGTAGCGCAGCGCGCCCGGCGCGGTGGTGCTGGGGGAAGCGAAGAGAGGCGTCGTGCTGCCGACGGGGTGGTACAGCTGCACGTCGCCCCACACGACCACTTCCACGACCTGCGCGCCGGTCACGTACCACAGCCCGTCCAAGCGGCCGCTCAGGCGCAACCAGTAGTCGCCTGCGCCCGCGTACGTGTGGTTGCACGTCGCACCGTTAGTGTGGTTACAAGCGCCGGGCGTGGAACCGTCCCCCCAGTCCACGCCGTACGTGCCGCTCTGGCCCGGGCCGGCCGTGGGCGACAGCGCTAGGGTGGCGACTGCGTTAGGGTAGCTCGTGCGCACGAGAGCCAGGAAGAGCGAGCGCGAGCATGCGGCGGGCCAGTGTGCTTGGCCGAGCGCCGTGTACGGCACCAGCCGCGTGCAGTCAACGGAGCCCGGTGCGAGCGCCGGCGTCGACCAGCCGGCGAGCGCTTCCCGGAAGTCGCTGCCCAGGCCCCGGAACAGTCCGTCGAAGCGTGACAGGCTCGGCAGCGACGTCCAGCCGCCGACCCCCGTCCACGCGAGCGCCACGCCGCCCGCGAACAGTTCGCTCACGTCCTCGAGCCGGGCGGTGTCCCAGCGCGACAGGTCGAGCTCGGTCAACGTCGGCAGGCCCGCGAACGCGCGGCTGGCTTTGCGCAGCCTGCGCGTGTCCCAGTCTTGTGTGCCGCCCAGGCCGCGCAGGCCGGTGGAATTCTCGAACATACCGACCGCCGACTCGGCGCCCGACACGTTGAGCCCGTAGCTCAGATCCGGCAACGGAGTGGTCAGGCGAGCGAAGCTGTAGTCCCAGCTCTGCACGAGCCCCGTGTCCGCCAGCGAATTGAGCGGCGGCACGTACGTGAGCCCGGGCGCCGCGTACAGGTGGTAGCCGCTCGTCTCGTGGAAGCGCAGCTCCCCCCACCGCCTCACGGCGCGCAGCCGCAGGCCGGCGGGCGCCGCGGCGTGCCAGGCCGGCGTCAGCGCCCAGCCGCGCAGAGGGTAGCGCCCACCGGGGTCCGCCGTCACCGTGTACGTGCCGGGGGCGGCGTACGTGTGCGCGCACGGCGCGGCGCCGGCGTCCAGGCACGGCGTGGGGCTGGAGCCGTCCCCCCAGTCGACCGTGAACGACGTCGGGACGGTGGCCTGCGCCTGCCGACGGCGGCGCGCAGTCGGGGCGGCGGGCGGCCACAGGGGCCACACGAACGTGTCCTGCGGGGCCGCCGTCGTCAGCTCGAGGATCGTGACGCCGCCGGGGCACACGACCGAGGGGCACGCCTCCTCTTGGGTCGGGCACTGCAGGGGGTACGGGCACCCGGCGCCGGCGGCCCGCAGCCACCCGCACAGCAAGAGGAGGGGCCACGGGCGCCACGGCTGGCGGGCGGGGCCGAAGTGCATCTCTTCTTCTTGTGCGGGCGTAGTCTTGCCCAGTGTTGGAGGATATTGGAGCGGCGGCCCGGGCGCCCGCGCCGGGGCCCGCGCCGGGGCCGCGCCGGCCCGGGGAGGGAGAGGGGAAGGAACGGAGAGCGAGCCAGGGGTAGGAGAGCGAGCCAGGGGGTACACCTTCCCCCTCTCCCCGCTCCAGCTGGCCCCTCGCAGTGCCTCTCGTCTACTCTCTGGGCCCTGGCGAAGGACCCAAGAAAAAACGCCGTCGAATCATGGCTCTTTAATCAGGACAGGAACCAGGGGAGCCCCTCCCCGCGCGCTGGCCGCGGCCGGGCTCCCCAGGCGGGACAATCGTGGCTGCTGCCGCCGGCAGGCGCGTCTACTGCTGACAGCAGCTCTGGCGGGCGGCGCCCTCGCCCGCCGGGCTGGCTAGGTCAATGGTCTCGCCGGGGTCGGCGGGACGCGGCCGCCCCAGCTCCCGGTCCACGTAGGGATACAACATGCCTAGCAACTTGCTCTGGGGGTCTTGGCGCGCGCTGGTCCAGAGCGCCCGCTGGCCAAAGGTGGCCAAGACGGCTTCTGCCTGTTGTTGCACCTCGTCGGCGTGGTGGGCATGAATCTTATCTTGCTTGCAGCCCACAAGTACGATTTGGCAGTGCGGGGGCAGTTTGCCCTTGGCCGGCTGCACCCAGTTAGCAAACAACGATTTGAGGGCGCCCGGCTTGCTCATGTCGTAGCACAGCAAAGCCACGTCGGTGTTCTGCCAGTACTGGTTCACCATGGTGTAGTAGCGATCCTGTCCCGCCATGTCCCAACACCACAGCTTGACAGGCCTGCCGTGGCGCACCACATCCAACAAGACAAAGTCTACCCCGAGGGTCGGCGTACACATGCTTTCGGGGGGGCCAGGTCCCTGGCCAGGCGCTGCAGCAGGCTCGTTTTACCGGTCCCGGAATCGCCCACTACCAGCAGCTTGACGTGCGTATACGCCGGGGGGGCGGTGGCCTGGGCCACGCTACCGCTGCCGTCGCTGCTCATGGCGCACAACCTGGGCTTACCCGCTCGGAATAGTGAGCGGGCGTGCACCGGCGCACACGAGGGAGAAGCTAGGAGCAGGCCCCCCGTGGCTCGCCTTCCCGCGGTGAGGGGCCGGCGGGGGGAAGAGGAAGGCGGTGGGAGGGGGCGCCCGGGGGGAGGGGGCGCCCGGGGGGGGGGGAGCCGCGTGGCGGGGGGCGAGGGTGCGTGGCGGGGGGGGGGAGAGGCGGCGGGCCCGCGCGCCAGGTCCTTCTCTCTCCCGCCGGTGGACGCGCCGGCCGGCGCGCGCCAGGCCCCCCCCTTCCACGCGCACGGGCTGGCGTGCGTGTGGGGGGGAGGGAGGCGGCGGCCCCCCCCTGCCGGCCGCCGGCCACCGGCCGGCGCAGCCCACCGTGCTGTCGCTCCCGTGGCTGTCTCGCTCTCGGGTGGACGCGCCCCCAGGCGCACGCCGAGCCACCCCCGCGGGCTGGCGCGCCTGTGTGTGTACGGGGGGGGGGGGGGAGAGTGTGCCAGGCCGCCCGTGACCCCGGGCGTGCGCCAGGCCGTGCGAGGGCGAGGTGGTTGGCACGCTTACCCCCACTCACAATTCGTCCTCACCCACCGCGCTCAACAGACATGCAAGCTAGCCCACCGACCAACAGCGTCCCGGCGGCGGCCACCGCCAAGCGTCCTCGCGCCGCGGCGGCCCACGGGCGCAAACGCCAGCCACCGCGCAAGAACAGGAGGCTCCGCCCCGCGGGCGCCTGGGCCCACGGGTCAGAGCTGCAGGACCTACGCGACGGAGGCGATCCTCGGCCCGGCGGCGCGGGCCCGCCGCTGGTAATATCGTACAAGCCCACGTGGTACGCGTCCGAGGCGGAGGCCGAAGAGCAGGCCCGGCTCGGGGGCCGCGCCGAGGGGTTGTGCGTCACCTGGGCCGACGAGCGGCTGCACAGCGACAGCGACGCCGCCTGGTTCCTGGGCTGGGAAGTCATCAACGGCACGCCCCTCATCTCCCGCGCGGTGCTGGAGGGCAGGCTCCGGGCCGTGCGGTACCACGCCGGCGAGTACCGAGTGGGCCACCGCGCCAGGCTGCTAGAGGGTGTGCTGTACGCCGAAGTCGTGTACCGTGGGCCCGGCAAATACAAGGGCAAGAGCGAGTACGTGCCGGTCCCGCTACTGGACGCCGAGCTACGCCAGGCGGCCGAGCGGCTGGAAGGGGCCGCGCCGGCCGCCCAGGCCCGGGATCGGCCAGAGTCGTTCAGCGGGGACCGAGACCCTAGTTTCAAGGAGGCCTGCAACGCCAGCCTGGCCCACCACGCGCGCGAGTTGGTGCGGGTACGGGGGCAGACGTTGCGGGCGCTAGTGCTCGATGCGGCCGAGGGAGCGAGCTGCCGGGCGCTGGGGCAGGTGGCGCAGGAGCTGGGCGTGGCGCTGTCGGCCGACGTCCCCAACTTCTGTCCGCAGACGTGCGACGAGCTCGAGCGGTTGGCTCTGCCAGGCGTCCGCGTCCACCGCCGCTCCCTGGAGGCGCTGCTGCAGTCAGGGCCGCCGGCCGCCGGCTGGGACGTAGCGTACCTGGACTTTTGCAACATGCTGCACGGCAACACACGCGCCATCCGCCGGCTGCTAGCCCACCTGGACCCCCGGCCGGGCTCGTTGCTAGCGCTGACGTTCTTTGGCGGGCGCGGCGCGCTGGAGTGGCTGACCGGCTACGCTGGTGAGCTGGAGCTGACGCGCGCGGTCTACAGCACCGAGCTCGGTGCCCTGCTGAGGGGGGCGGGCTGGCGGGCGTCGCTGCTCGACTACCGGCCGTCGGACACCATGTGTTTCTGGCTGTTCCGCCTGCACGGCCCGCTCGGCGCAGCCGCCGGCCACCCCCGCGGCTGAGCCAGCAGTCCCGCGCACAATGACAGGGAGCAAGCCGGGCCCGCGTTAGGGAGGACTACTCTGATTCAGGATTCAGTCTTTTCAATAAAAACCACCAAGTTGTGCACCCTAGCTCCGGGCCGCTCGGCGCAGCAGCGGCGGCCTGCCCGAATTCTCCGGCCGGCAGCAAAGGGACGGACGGCCCCCCGGTAAAAAAGCTTGCGCGAGCCCGCAGGCCCGGACAGAAGGGGGGGGGGCCTTCCCGGAGCCGGGCCCCAGCTTGTGTAGCGTCCTGGCTTTTTTTTAATCAGGTTTGCTTACGCCGGTACTCCCATTCTCTCGCTCGCTGGCTAGGCACCACGGAGGAGGAGTGCTGGAAAAAACGCCTGCTGGGTGCTAGTCTCAGCCCCCGCGGCTCTTTCTCCGCCGCCGGCCGCCCCCCCCCCCGTGGCGTAGCAGAGAAAGCACACTCTGCCCGTCCTCCCCTTCCCCTTCCAGCCCTCTTACCCGCCGCGTTCTACCACACAGTTGTCCAAGTTTACCGCTAGCCTCATTGCGTCGTAGGCTGCTAAGTCCGCCGGATCCAGGCGCAGGTGCCGAGCCTTGATAATTGTCACGCCTTGCATATCCACTAGGCGGAGTCTGACGCGCCGAAACTTCCGGACTTGTGCTGCTTCGGCGAGGTCGCTGTCTGTGCCTTGGAGGCAGACAGACTTGGCCCTAAACTTCTCCAACTGCAGAAACAGAGGCTCGTCTCCGTGCGCGTTCGTAGAACGTAGGGTAATCACCACGTGGGGCAGTGGCCCGTTCTGGTAGCCGCCGTGAATAACCATGAGCCCCCTCTTAGCATCCGTGATGGGAGGACTCTCGCCCTCCTCCGGCCCGTCGCGTTGGCAATCCAAAGTCAGTCGAAGCTCTTGGTCAGTGACAGGAAGCGTGGCATCCGGAAGGAGTATAACCTTTTCTAGATGATAAGGTACGGAAATTTCCACGGTCCGCGCCCTCGGGACGGTCAATGGCGTTCCCCAACGTATCTTCAGCTCCTTCATGTTCCACAACCGCAGGCATAGCCTAGAACAGGCGCTCTGTCTAGGGTAGCTGACATCTACCGCCCCCTCTATCAGGCACCCATCGGCCTCGAGACTGTCAGCATAGGGATACTGCTGCAATAATGTCCGCAGTACCTCGCCCCAGTCGTCCTCAACGTCCGCACACCCATCCCCCTCTTTTACCCGTATAGACCGTACCTGGAAGCGGCGCGCTGGTTTGAAGGCGCGGACATTCTCGAGCAAAGTTTTATAGTAAATCTCCCATTTATCTCTGTTCCGGGGCCCCGTCGCGTCCGGCTCGTGTACCTCCAGCGACACGTCGACGGGAGCAAGCCCGCGTTTGCCTTGTCGTCGCACCCGTGATAACGTGTGCGCTACGTAGCCCTCGTCCAGCTTCTGTCTGCCCCACCACCACAGGACCCGCGTGGCGTCGAAAAGACGCTGTGCGTCTAGGCTTTTGACTTCGATGCCCTTGAAGTCAGACGCGAGCTCCCACCACAGCGTTTTTTCGAGCCAGCTTTCTAAAGAGGAGCTGCCGCCCCGGGAGCGGTCCTTTAGAGGTTGACCGACGTGCGCTATCGCAAAGCTGGCGGAGCTAGGGGCCGGGGAACTGTGGCCTGGGGAGCTGTGCCCTTGGGAGCTATGGCAGAGCCGCGTGATCAGGGAGCTGAGCAGCTCGTAGGCGCCCAAGGGAAAGCCCTTGGCATTCCTCCGGCACATTAACAGCTTGACGAATATCCACAGCCGCTTGGCAGCCTGTTCGGCCAAAGGGCCAGCTTCAGCTGTGCCGGTTGCGACAATCACCACCTGCAGCCTGTCCCGAGCCGAACGCAGCACTTGATCAAGGGGGTCCAGGTGTGGGTAGTCTGCGGAGTCCTCGAGCTTGGCGTCTGGTGGCAGCGCATAGAGGTACAGAGTATTCCTGCGAGGGAGCTGGGCAGCGGTAAAGCCCCTGGTGGACAGGTCATCTGTACTCTTTTCGCACAAGGCTTGAGCCTCCCACTGCGTAGCTGGGCAATCAAAGCACAGTGCACAGCGAGCGCCGGGGTCGTGTCGCAGGGGATAATCTGTCGCGGCCTTGAGCCGCTTGGGGGGCCCTTGCTCCGCCATGAACCCGCGCGCAACGCTTTGGCCTAGTACTGTCACTCCCGCGCCACGGGAGCAGTGCAGTGGGGAATCGTGGCAGGGGGGAGAGGGGGGCGGAAGGAAGCGGCCGGGCCGGGGGGATGCTCTCCTCTCCCGCGCCCGGTCACGTGCCCGGGCCGGGGGGGGGGCAGGCTCTCCTCTCCCGCGCCCGGTCACGTGCCCGGGCCGGGGGGGGCAGGCTCTCCTCTCCCGCGCCCGGTCACGTGCCCTGTGCGCCCCCCCCACGACGCCGCCCCCTTCCTCGTCCGCTTGACCACGCGCGCGTGCTCACGTGGCCGTGTGTGGGGGGCGCACCCTCCCTGACGGCGCGCGCCGCGTCGCCCCCCTCCCAGCATGACCACGCGCGCGCGGTCACGCGTCCACGCGTGTGGCGCGCCCTCTCCCCGCCCGTGTCTGTCGGCGCGCGCGTCCGTTGCGGCGCACGGCGACGGCGCACGCCGGGGAGCGCGCGCCCCCCTCTCGGCTGCGTACCGCCGTGGCTCTGGCACAAAGGATCTCCCTGCCCCCAGTCCAAGTACCCCAACACCGCTATGCTGAAGAAGGCCACCAACTCCCGCCGCCAGCCCCGCCGCTTCCACCCGTACGCTGCGCCAAGCGCCAAGGCACCGGCCGCGACCGCACCGACCGCCGCCGCTAGCCGCTCTGGCGGCACTGGGTTCTGCGCCCTCGGCACCGACCTGCTGCGCCACATCTTGGCGTTCGCGGTCCACCTAGCCGCGCCGGCTAGGCCGGAGCCCAGGCTGGCCAACCGTCGGGTGGTGGGGACGCTCGCGCTCGTGGACAAGAGCTGGCACCACACCATGCAATTCCTCCCGGGCTGCTACCGTGACTCCCTGCTGTACAACTTCGTGTTACTCAAGCGCCTGTTCGCCGCCATGGACGAGCCCAGGTGGTGGGAACCGGCCCGCGTGAGCACCGTGTTTGCTACCGGGCGCAACGACGAGCTGCTGGCCGAGGGCGCCGTGACCGCGCTATTCGCCCCGGCGCAGGTGGCCCGCGTGCCGACGCTGTTCCCGGGCTGGCTCTTGCCGGACGGGCAGCGGCTGCGCCGGGAAGAGCGGCGTTTGTACGTGGCCGAGGGGCGCTTCGAGGAGGCCGACGGCGCGACTACTACCGTGTACGTACACAGCGAGGCCGTCGCCTGGTACCTGGCCAGGCACCGTGACGCGGAAGAACTCCTGTTCCTGACGCAACAGCTACTGGCGACCAACGCGCCCTCTTTCCTGTCTGCGCACCACGAGTGGAGGTCGCTCAGGGTCCGGTGGCCGTGCGGCACGCTGGGCTCCGCCACCGCGGCCCGGCAGCGGCCGGCCGGCCAGCACGCGCCCCCCAGGCCGCCGCGGGTCCCTAGGCCGCTGCGCGTCCCGCGGAGGCGCTTCCACGCTCCGCTGCAGTGGTGGTCGCCACAGCAGCTCGTTCTGATTGGCCACGGAGTGGTGAGTGCGGTCACGGGCCTCGGCAGCGAGGTAGGTGTTGGCGTGGCGCTGACGCACGCGCTGGGCGACGGTTCGGTGCTGCGGGCCGTCAAGGGCTGCCAGTACTCGCGCCAGGGCGTCGAGCTCGTGAGGCAGGCGGACGGCAGCTACCAGGAAGTGGGCGGAGCCCCCCGCCCCGTGGTGGAGCAAGCCGCGTTCGTGTGGGCGCCCGCGTTGGTGCAGTACCTCGAGTGGAACGCGCGGCCCTGGCACCAGCAGCTGATCTGGGACGTGCTCGAGTATGAAGGCCCTCGGCTGGCGCCGCTGGCCTTTGCCTTTAGCCAAGAACTCGTGCTGAGTCAGTGGGGGGGCAAGTTTAAGGGCTGGGTAGCCACCGCCCGCAACCCTTTCGAAGGTAGTCACGTGATTGCACTCTGATTGCACTCTGAGCCACCAAGTTCTCTATTTCATTAAAAAGGAAAGGCCAAGCCCTCAGACTGTAGCCCGGCAGCCGGAGTTAGGGGCCCCGGAGTTTTAAAAACGTTCTGTTCAGTAAGGCCGGGGGCAGGGTGCGTTCGTAGCGGGAGCCCGCTGCTTACTTCGGGGTCCAAGCACGTCCGGTACAGCCAGGGGAGGGGGCCGGTTGCGATAACCTGGTGTGCCATCTGGGGGGAAGGGGAGGAGGACACGTCCGGCTGGTGGCGTGGACCAGCGAAGGCCAGTCAAGGCCTTGGGTCGGTGTCAGCCCCACGTGGCCTCCGGAGAGCGTTCAGCCTGGGGCAGAACCTCGGTCGGTCAAAACCTCCTCCAGAGCCCGCCCCTCTCTTCGTGGCGGTGGTGCCTAGGAGTGAAGCAGTGGCCTTTCCCCCAGCTTGCCCATGCCCGACAACTCCGGGCCTAGCCTAGAACAGGCTTCGTGTTGAGTAGCAGACACGCACAGCCGTCCGTCCCTTCTGCCATGCACCCGTCGACCTCGAGGCTCTCAGTGTAGAGAGGTATTGCTCCAAGCAAGCCTCCGGCTCCAGTCCTCCTCCCCGCCCGGCTCCGCCTCGACGTGCTCTGTTACACGTAGGGACGGTACCCGGCAGTGGCGAGGCAGCGGCGGCGAGGCCGCGGTGGCAAGGCAGCGGCGGCGAGGCCGCGGTGGCAAGGCCGCGGCGGCGAGGCCGCGGTGGCAAGGCCGCGGCGGCGCCCGAGGGGGGGCAGCGCCGCGCGCGCGATAGGCGGTGCACACCTGCACCGGTGCGCGTGCACCTGGCGCGCGAGGAGGGGGGGCGCGTGCCCCCCCCCACCCGGCTGCGCCCCGTCGTGGCGCTGGCACAAAAGGTGACGGCACGAAGCCACCAAGTACAACCATGCCTAGACCTACCACACCCCGCCGCCAGCCGCACCGCTTCCACCCGTACGCTGCGCCGACCAGCGTCGGGGCGGTGACCGCCAGCCGTGCCGGCGGCGCTGGGTTCCGCGCCCTCGGCACCGATCTGCTGCGCCACCTCTTGGCGTTTGTCGTACACTTAGCCGCGCCGGCCCGGCCAGAGCCACGGCTGGCCAACCGCCAGGTGGTGGGGACGCTCGCGCTCGTGAGCCAGAGCTGGCACCACGCCGTGCAATTCCTCCCGGGCTGCTACCGTGACTCCCGGCTGTACAACTTCGTGTTGCTCAAGCGCCTGTTCGCCGCCATGGACGAGCCCGTGTGGTGGGAACAGGGCCGGGTGCGCAGCGTGTTTGCTACCGGGCGTGACGACGAGTTGTTTGCCGAACGCACCCTGACCGCGTTATTCGCCCCGGCGCAGGTGGCCCGCCTGCCCACGCTGTTCCCGGGCTGGCTCTCGCCGGCCGGGCAGCGACTGCGCAAGGAGGCGGGGGGGCTGTACGTGGCCGAAGGGGGCCCCGAGGACGAGTGGGGCGCTATTCACGTGTACGTACACAGCGAGGCCGTCGCGTGGTACTTGGCCCGGCACTGTGACGCACGAGAACTCCTGGTCCTGACACAGAAGCTGCTGGCCGCCCGCGCTCCCTCGTTCCTGTCGGCGCACCACGAGTGGAGGTCACTCAGGGTCCGGCTGCCGTGCGGCAGGCTGGGCTTCACCGCCGCGGCCAGGCCACGACCGGCCGGGCAGATCCCGCCCCCACTCGGGCCGCTGTGTGGCCCGAGCAGGCGCTTCCGCGCTCCGCGGCAGTGGTGGTCACCCCAGACGCTCGTCCTCCTCGGGAATGGGGTGGTGAGCGCGGTCACGGGCCTCGGCAGCGAAGTAGAGGTGGGCGCTGCGTTGAGCCACGCGTTGGGCGACGGCTCGGTGCTGCGGGCCGTCAAGGGCTGCCAGTACTCGCGCCAGGGCGTCGAGCTCGCGAGGCAGGCGGACGGCAGCTACCTGGAAGTGGAGGGGGTCCCCCGCCCCGTGGCGGAGCAAGCCTCGTTCGTGTGGGCGCCCGCGTTGGTGCGGTACCTCGAGTGGAATGCGCGGCCCTGGCACCAGCAGCTGATCTGGGACGTGCTCGAGTATGAAGGGCCTCGACTGGCGCCGTTGGCTTTTGCCTTTAGCGAAGAACTCGTGCAGACCCAGTGGGGAGGCCGGTTTCAGGGCTGGGTAGCCACCGCCCGCAACCCATTCGAAGGTAGCCACGTGATTGCGCTCTGAAACGGGCTGCCGGCCCGTTTCCGGCCACAAACGGGCCAGCCAAACGGGCCGCCGGCCCGTTTCGGTCCGGCAGCCTGTCGGCAAGACCAGCCCGCCCCAAACGGGCTGCCGTCCCGTCTTGGGTTGAAAACGGGCTGCCGGCCCGTTTCCGGCCAAAAACGGGCCAGCCAAACGGGCTGCCGGCCCGTTTCGGTCCGGCAGCCTGTCGGCAAGACCAGCCCGCCCAAAACGGGCTGCCGGCCCGTTTCCTGCCAAAAACGGGCCAGCCAAACGGGCTGCCGGCCCGTTTCGGGTTGAAAACGGGCTGCCGGCCCGTTTCGGGGTAAAAACGGTGCCGACAAGTTCTGCTAGTCTGTCTCAGTAAAAAAAGAAAGGCCAACCCCCCAGACTGTAGCCCGGCAGCCGGAGTGAGGAGCACCGGAGTTTTAAAAAGCGCCCTGTCCGGTGCAGCCGGGTGCCGTCGTAGCGAGAGCCTCCTCGGACCGGAGTCATCCACCACGCCCGGCACGGCCGGAAGCCGGTGACCACGTCCGGCACGGCCGGGGGCCGGTGGCTGACGCCTGCGGACACTGCGCCGTCCCCAGGCCATGGCCCCGGGTGCACTGCCAGGGCTTGGAAAGGGGGGAGGAGGAGATCCTGGCTGGTGCGCGCGCAGCTGGTGTCCGTCCGGGGGGGCCTCCCTCTCCCGTCGGCGGAGCCGTGGGGCCGCGCCGTGCACGGGCAGGTACAGGCGCCCCCGCGCCCTGTCGGCCAGCAGGCGCAGGGGGCAGGCCCGGTGTTGCAGCTCGCCCCGGGCGTCGGCGGCAAAGCAGAAGGTCTGGCCCCCCCGCCGGCCCAGCCCGGAACCCAACAAGGGCAGCACTGCCAGCCGGCGTTCCCGGCTGACGGGGTCCACTTGCAGCAGCGCCGCGCCCCTGTCCGCCGTGTGCGGGGCCCGGAGCACCGGGGCCAGCCCCAGCGGCAGGACCTCGAGCGCCGTGCGGTACAGCTCCAGGGCGGCCGCGCTCAGCGCCTGGCCGGTCTTCTCCCACACTCTGGCCCATTGGTACAGCACGTACAGCCAGCGCTGCTTGGCCACCAGGCCGGCACCGCAGCCCAGCAGCTGGTCCTGCAGGGCCCGCAGCGTGTCCAGCACCGAGTGCAGCACCTGGCGCTGCTGGAGGCCGCCCAGGCTCTCCACGCTGCCGGCCGCGGCCTGCGTCGCCATCGCCGCGACGTACAGGCAGGAGCAGAAGCGTTGGCTGGCCACGAGCGCCCCGCGCCCGGCCGCCGGCAGCGGCCGGCCCAGCATCCCGGGCTGCCAGCGCGTCGACTCTCGCAGCTCCGCTACCACGGCCTGCAGGTCCTCTGCCTCTCGCAGCAGCAGCTGGCGGGCCAGCACGTTCAGCACAACGGGCTCGTCCCGGGCCGCTAGCTCCGCCAGCGCCGCCGGCACCAGTACGCCGCGCGCGCGCTCCCCGCCCTTGTGCTTCTTGTGAGCCCGGGCCCGCGGCCTACTCTGCCCACCACCCAGCAGCTCCGAGGCCAGCGCTGCACGCGCCGTGTGCACCACTTGGGTGTAGGGGTGGAGGCGCAGCCACCGGCGGCTCGAGGTCTCGTCGCCCCCCGGGCTCCCCAGGTCGTGCCCGTACAGCAGTGCGGCGTCCTGTTGCGCCTGCAAGTGCTGGTAAGGGTCCGTCGCGGCGCTGAGCGCGGCTACGACCTCGCGGAGGCTAGCCCAGTCGCCCTCCCGCCAGGGTCCGTCCAGGAGCGGCAGGCGCACCTCCGGGGCCCGCCGGACCAGCTCCCGGAGCTGGCCCTTGCTGTAGCCCACGGCCCGCTCCTCCTGCCGGTCCAGCCCGGCACAGTGCGCCAGGAAGTCTGGCTGGGCGAGCACGCGCCGCAGCAGCGGCAGTGCCTCTTGGGCCCAGGGGTGGGCAGGCAAGCCGTGGGCGGGGTCGCACACGTAGTCCAGCAAGCGACGCCAGCCGTCACGGAGTTCCGCGCGCGGGGCCCCGGGCTCCTCCTCGATGGCAAAGACCAGCTGGACGGGGGGCTGCCGGGGGTGCAGGACGGTATAGGTGCGTGTGGTACCGTGCATAGCGCCGGGCTGAATGAGTTCGCGGGGTGCTGCTGCGTGTCGGGCGAGCTGGGCTTCTGGGCCAGGGCAGGCGGGGGGCCCGCGTGCGCGGCGCCCCCCTTCCCGTGCCCCGGGGCGTGCGCGCGGCCCCCCTCCCCGCCGCACAGGGGAGAACGCCCCCCTAGGGAGGCCGGCCCCTGGTCGGCCGGCCGGCGAGGAGGGATGAAGGGAGGAGGCGCCCCGTGGGGGCACGGGCCTCGTGCCGGCGTGGCCCGCCGTGGCTACCCGCACCGCCGGTACCCGAGGGGGTCAGCTAGTCAGGCGGACCTAGCCAGTGGGAGGGTGTCAGCTAGTCGGGCGGACCTAACCGAAGTCGACCGGGCCGGTTGCTGGCGGGCCAAGCTTAGTCAGTCATTTAAGGAAGCCAACAGTGACAACTGGTTGGCGGTAGGCTAGCTCCAACCGAACAACTAACTTTAGCACTGTCCAGGCCGGCGGCTAGGCCGAATAGTCCACCTCCGCCAGCAGCCTGGCGCGGGGGCGAGCACGGATCCGCGCGATTCCTTGCAGCACTTGTAGGCGTTCGTCGGCAGAGCCGGGAAGGTGGCTGTCGCTGACGCCCGCGTGCCTCAGCGCTTGCCCCAGGATAGCCCGTACGTAGCCCGGTCCCTGCCTGGGCAGCCCCTGCTGCGCATAGCTCGCATCGACGCTGGGCTTGGCCGACTCGCACAGCAAGCCGAGGATCTCCTGGGCGTCCTGGGACAGCGTATTCACGGCAGCGGAGCTTACATTCTGTTGCTCAGGCATCGCGAAGAGTAGGCCGCGAGTAGCAGGAGCTAGGTCGTCGTGGCTTGCGAGACGCAGGTATAGTGTGAGCCAGTCGGGGCGAGCCTGGCCAGCGCGCGCCCGACCAGCGCGCTCCCGGCCAGGGCGTGCCCGTGCCACGCGTCTTCGTGCCGCGCGCTGGGAGGGGGGCAAGCCCTTCCCCTTGGGCGCAGGTCGGGCGCGCGCCGGCGCCCCCGACAGGGGGGCCGCACGCCTCTTCCCCTCCCCCCACGCGTGCGGCCGCGCGTGCCACTGCCAGTCGTACGGGGGGGGGAGGGGGAAGGCCGCTCCCCCCCGGCGCGCGCCCGGCGCCGCCGACGGGGGGGGGGGCGCGCCCCCCCCTCTTACGCCAGACACGGGCACGCGCGCGCCGATGGAACATGCGTGACACGAGCACGCGCGCGCTTTGGCCAACGCGCGCCGGCCAGGCGCACGCGCGCGATAGGTGGACGCGCGCTGGGGGGGGGAGCGCGCTGTGGCCAGGCTCGCCACGACCGGCTCACAAGACCTGCGTCTTTCAACCCACGACAACCTAGCTCCGGCTACTCGCATATGCTTAAGCACCAACTCGCACATCTCCAGTGCCAAATAGCACAATTCGCTGTGTCTTTGAACATCATTCATGTGTTCATTCTTTTGCATTACTGCAATCGCCTTATTCAAAGTTAGGTTTGTAATCTTAACCCCATCCTCGGTCGTTGTGTAGGGCATGAGTGTGTGCGTGTATTCCTTCTTCCCATCATCGCTGATACTCGTTTTTAGCAAGCCCCGTTTTTTAAGTGTTGGACAATTCTCTTCTGCCCACCTAACATTTCTTGTCCTCCACTTAGCTTTGCTAGACGGCAGATAACTGTACCAAACTAAAAATGGGCTGTCTCTTCCCTGTAGCATAAGGTCTGCGCACCATAACGCGCACACTTGAGCCTGTTTCCTCTTTGTCCCAGATTCGTCAGAGTCTATAACTTCTTCTTGCAACGACTTGGCTACTTGCGACCAGAGGGGGTTGTCATTGTCTTCCTCCCAACACCAGCCACAGTAAAAACTGATTGCGTTGGTAAACCTGACTACATCGCTTACACTCGGATTCTTGCTCGGCGATTGCTGCAACTTTTCCAGAAAAGGATGCACTTGATCTGATCCTCGTCTAGCACCGACACATATAGGCTTGATGTGAATCATGCGCGTGTAGTCCCAGTCTGCACAGCGGACCGCGTTGGTCCCCTCGTTGTAGACATAGTGGCGCCCGCGCGTGTCCAGATACAGCAGGTGTTCTTTGCTCAACACGTCTCTCTCCTTGGCGAGATCCTGTAAAAATTGCCGGCGAACCTGATCCGAGACGACCGGATCTGAAAAGGAGAAGCCTGAGCCTGCTACGGGCAGGCAGATGTAGTAGACGGGATTCTTTTTTTTAGCGTAGTTTTCTTGAGTGTAAGATGCAAAGGCGCGCAGCACCGGTAATATAAATCCATCTGTTTCCTTGTACAGGATGTGTCGTACTCCAAGCTCCCAAAACACGTTATCGATTTCCTCTGTTGCAGACTCTGCTTTGTATAACGTTGATATTTCTTTGAGCATTACAAATTCTTTCTGCACGACACCGTCTGCAGAACGCCAATTGTCCTCCCCGTAGATAAACTTAGCGAGGTCTTCGTGTTTGCAGGTTGCTACATAAAAGTCCAAAGCCGCGTTCTTATTTTCAGGAATCAGGCTTGGGTCAGCTAGGTTTACAAATTCTTGTTGCCCCAAGTCTGATATGGGTTCCTTTTCTTCCAAGTTCCACAAATGGAGTTGGGGGCTTGGAATTTTCTCGTATTTCATGATTGTATTCAGTTTTTTTGAGAAAACTCTTTGCCCTATCTGCCGCTAATGTAGTTGCAAAAACCCCCTCCCCCCACGCAGGCGGGTTGCTCGTGAACACCGCCTGCCAGTCCCTTGAACCGAAAAATTCTTGCCCAGATTGCCTTCTGCAGGCCGAGAATGGATTGCGCAATGCACTGAGGAGCGTTTTTTCCGTCGGAACATGTCGGTGTGTGGGGTGTGTGCGAGTAAGTTCTAGCTTACAATCTCTTATAAAACCTATGATAAAGTTCTTGCGGGGAAAAGGAAGGGAGGAGAGAGAGAGGGAGGGCTACCCCTTCGGGAAGGGGCCCCGCGCGCCCATCTCCCTCCTCCCCTCTCACAACCCCCCCCCCCCCCCCCTTCTCCCAATCCTCCCTAAGGACAAGGAGGGGGGGGGGGCACCCCGCCCCTCTGGTACCACTCCTTTCTTCTCATCACCTTTTTTTGTAGCACACACCTCTCTTCTCCCTCCCTCTATCCGCCCTACCGACAATCGAATATTCCGTAACGATGTCTCAGTCGCCGCCCAAGGAAAAAGAAAAAAAGCAGCCGGCCGTCACCGGGTTGGACAGCGAAGGAGAGGACGACAAAGATTTGGAGTTGAAGTCCCAAGACGAAAAGTTGTTTCCAGTGTCCAAGAAAGCGGCCCTAAAGTCTCAGCTGGTCAAAACAATGGTCGAGGAAGATAAAGAAGAGTCAATCATTCCTCTGCCAGCGGTCAAGGGCGACACCCTGTCCCGTGTTGTTGAGTACCTGAAGCATCACACAGCTGATGCTGAGACGCCGGAGATTGAAAAGCCGCTCAAGAGCGCTAATCTGACAGAGATAGTCGGCGAATGGGACGCAAAGTTTGTCGATGTTGATCAGCAGACTCTCTTTGACTTGATACTGGCGGCCAACTACATGGACATCAAGCCTCTGCTCGACCTGACGTGCGCCAAGGTTGCGACAATGATCAAAGGCAAAACAACCGAACAGATACGCGAGACCTTTAACATCCAAAACGATTTCACTCCAGAAGAAGAAGAGGCCGTCCGCGCCGAGAACCGCTGGGCCGAGCAAGAGCAAACATAGCCCTGGCCGGGAAATATTTTTTTTTAATTAATAAAAAATCTAGACAAAGTCTTGAAACTTGCAAACGGAATGAAGCTTAGTTATTCTTCAAAAACACTTGTTGCTTTTTAAGCAAAAATCTTTCCAGGAAAGAATTCCAATCCAATTTCGTTTTTAAGGACCCTGCTGTCCTTTCTTCCTTGAGCTTGTCGAAAGTCAGGCTTTCCATGTTTTGCATGTCTTCCTCGTCGATTTTTTTCTTGTAAGCCGTAAACACAATGCCCTGCTTGCTGTTCTGTATCAGTTCTCTTAGGAAGACCTCAGGCTCGGGTGCTACATAATAATCATACTGTTTATAATTCTTTGCCGTCTCGGTGCACCACTTTTCTATTCCCTTGCGCAGATCTTCTAAGTTCATCACGGGTTCGAACAACTTTTGTTTTCTTTTGCCGCAATATTTGCAAACTATTTGCTTCAAATTCTGCAGCGGCGATGAAGACAGAGAGTTGAGCTGCTGCAGAAATTGCGGCGGCACTGCGCCAGAAGAAGGCGAGGCCATGGTGTCCAGTCCGCGCTCCTCTTTTCGGGATAAGAGATAGGGGATGGGTTAGTTTGGCTCCAAAGCCCTGTCCGAGAGAGAGAGAGAGAGAAAGAGGGGGGGTGGGGGGGGTGCCTCCCTGCACTCCCCTCCCTCTCTTTCCTTTTCACTGTGTTGGAAACCCCCGCTTCCCCCCCCCCCCCTCTCGACTTTCCGCTGCACACTCAACACAAAACAAAAACGAAAAAGAGACAAGGATGCGGTCAAAAAGGCAGGCCTCATCCACAACCCCGCGCCCCCGTAAGAGATGCCTAGGCGAAGCAGAGAGCTACGTAGAGAGGAGGCCCGAAGTCAAAATGCCCGACAGCGGCGCTGAGGCTTCACAATCCGGCGGGAAGCATCATGTCTGCGACTGGTGCGCCAGAAAGTTTGCGAATTCTGGCAATCTCGCAGAACACGAGCGCCGCGCGCACACGGGCGAGAAGCCCTATGCCTGCGAAGAGTGCGACAGCAGGTTCGTAGGGTCTGGCGAGCTCACGGATCATAAGCGCCGTGCGCACACAGGCGAGAAGCCTTACGCTTGTGACGAGTGCAACAGCAGGTTTGCGGGGTCTGGCGAGCTCACGCATCACAAGCGCGTGCACACGGGCGAGAGGCCTTACGCCTGCAACCAGTGCAATAGCAAGTTTGCGCAATCTAGCCATCTTACCGTGCACAAGCGCGTGCATACGGGCGAGAGGCCTTACGGCTGCGATGAGTGCGACAATAAGTTTACAACATCTAGCAATCTGACACAGCACAAGCGCCGTGCGCACACGGGCGAGAAGCCTTACGCCTGCGACCAGTGCAATAGAAGGTTCACAGACCTTGGCGAGCTCACAAGGCACAAGCGCCGTGCGCACAGTGGTGAGAGGCTTTACGACTGCGGCAGGTGCGACAGAAAGTTCACGACGGCCAGTAAGCTGGCACAGCACCAGCGCGATGCGCACGAGAAGCCTTACGCCTGCGATGAATGCAGCAAAAGATTCGTGACAGCTAGCGGACTCACCATACACAAGCGCCGTGAGCACACGGCCGACTGTGTAGTGCGGGTAGAATAGTATTCCTTTTTATATTTTTTTTGGGGGGGGGGGAGGGGGCAAAGAAAGTATTAAAAAAATGTTATTAAAAACTCGCAGCCTTTTGGATTTAATTAAAAACAACACTCCGTTTCCTCTGCTGTTTTATTCATCGATCGGGCTTAAAAACACTTGCAGTTCCCCTAGCAAACCTTCTCCTGCCTTGCGTGCGGCCTGAACGTGCTTCTCTGCTAACCTCAAGCTGGAGGATTGTTTCGCGATTATGGCGCTCACGTCACGCAGCTTTTGCATAAAGCTATTTACCCGATCCTCCTGCTGGGGCTTCTTCGGGCCTGCACAGCTATCAGCTCCAGCCTCTGCCGTTTTAGCCCGCAACGACACAAGCAGAAACCTGACTACCAACACGAGCACCTCGGGACAGGGGCTCTCGTTGCCTAGGTGTGACAACACGATGATAGGGCGCGAGCCAGCCCAATAAACCTCAGGCAACGAACTGCACTTGGCAACTGCGCCCTGTGCACACAGCACAGCACCCGCCAGGGGCCCGCTTTCCGGCGCTGCTGCGACCTTGGCTAGGAGAGCCTCAAGGGCAGCTGTTCCAACGAGCGTGTTGGCGCTGTTGGATTTGAGCTCTAGCCAGACCTCGCGGGCTTCGCCCTTAAAAAGCCCCTGCACCGTCAGATCCGCGCCTCCGCTGTGAACGCGTGCGGCTGTGTCCACCACGTGAACCCCCGAGAGATCTCCGCCCCAGGACCTGCAGACGCGATCGAGCGCCCGGGCGACGTTCATTTCATGCAAGCGACCGTTGTCTCTAGGATTTTTACGTACCTCGGACAACGAGGCTTTCAATGATTCGACCCGCCCTCTGAGCTGTTCAGCCCATGCGGGTTCCTGCCACTGCTCGCGCTGTGAAAGCGCTTCGACCATTCGCGCGCAGGTCAGGATATAGTCTTGCTTGGTCGCCCAGGGCAGAGCCAAAAAGCATCATAGCGCGCGTCGTCGCTCGGCACCCAGAGCTGTCCGCAGAGGAGCCGCAAATCACTTTCTCGTTCGCCCGTCGACGCGCCGCCCCCGCCCTTGTATTCTTGCGCAATCTTGCGTCTCTTGTCGCTCGACATGATGTGACCCCCCCCGTCTACTACTAACCTCCGCTCTTTCTTCTGCTGCGGGCGCCGGGGGGGGGGGGGGGGGAGGGAGAGAGAGAAAAAAGAAAGGGGGCGCACCCCCCCCCCCCCACCATCCGTTTCCCGCGTGTGCGGGAGAGGAAAGTGCACTCAGCAAAGGATAAAAAGACATGTTGTCTCTGTTGTTAAAAGGGCCTTTGTCCCCCCGCGAAGATTATTTGCCATGGACCCACCGACCAAGCGGGCTAGAGTGCAGGCTGAGCGCGGGCACGTCGTGCAGCTGATCGGCCTGCTAAAGAGATTATGCCGGCAGCATTAAAGAGAGGCCGGCGTACTACCAAACCAATCGGCCGAAGCAGTAGAACCCCTGCTCGAAGGGTGGACTCCCTTGCAAAGTGGAAGAGCATAAATCGCGCGAGGACGATCCCGGCCTAGCCTCCAGGCTTCTTGCGCTCCGAAACACTGATCTGGCTGCGGAAATGAAGAAAGTCTGGCCTGCAAACATTCGCTGCCTGGTTATTGCCCAGCGAGACCTAGCCAGCCTGTACGGCCTGGGGCGAAACTGGCCTGATCGCCTCGCGTTGTCCGTCGAGACCGGGCAGGGGGGCTTGTGTCTGCAGAAACTGCAGACCAAAGGCGAGGCCGCCCGCTGGTCGCAGACTTGGTCAACAGCTTACAACTACAAGACCACTTCCCAAAACAGGGGCTGGCGCCTGAGGTCTATGGCTGCCTCAATGTCAAGGAGGAATCCTCCTCGGCGCTTTCGGCCGCGGGCCCCATGAGGAGACCGATTTACTGGGCGCCAGGGGGGGGCTAAGGCCCGAGTGCTGCGGACTAACCTAGAAGGCTCGTTGGGACTTGCGGGACAGCCCCCCACTATCCAAAATACTCCCAACTTGCGGGAGTGCTGCGAATACAGCAAGAATGGGGGGGGGGGGGAAAGAGAGGGAGAGGGGAGGAGAGGGAGGGAGGGGGGGATGAGAGAGAGCGGGGGGGGGGGGGGGGGGCAAGGGACCCTCCCCCCCTCCCCCTTCAGCCCGCACTAGCGGGCTGTGTGTGTGTAAAAAAGGTTTGAGAGAGAGGTGAACGTGTTCGAGACGACGAGGCCCCGACGATGGATTCGGTTGGTTTGCAGCTACAAGCGCTGTTGAACGTCCTCGAGAAAGCAAAAGTTTGGTGTGCGAGCGTTGTCTAATAAAAGCCAAAACTGTTCGAGACTACGAGTACAGCCCTCCTGCCGCTCGGCAACGTTGGATTGTAAAATGGACAGAAAACGTAAAGAGGAGAGAAGATAAGCAGGCTGCCAGCGCTGTGCCCACCCGAACTCCTTTACTACAATGGGACACAGAAGACGCGGCCCATCGCGGAAGGCCCGCCGTGCAGGTCCCCGTCGAAAGTGTAAATGCCAAGAGGTGGGCCAAACTAGCGTGGACGTCGTCGTTGCTGCCACCACGTGACAGTGGGCTGCCCAGACTTCATACTTTGGAGAGGGAGAACGTGACGTACGCCTTTGTGCAATACCCCAGCTTGCCTGTGCTAGTGGAAAAGGCGGCGCTGCAACAGTACATGCACCTAACTACGGGTTGCACGCCCGCGGTAGGTTGTCTCTTGCGGGTGAAGACGAGCAAGGGAAAAAAGCCGGACGAGTTCTGGCTGTGCAGCGAATGGGCAGGTGTAGAGATAGGCAAGGATAACGGAGGGGCACAGGCGGAGCGGGGGGGCGCGTTGGCAGCCCTGGTGGAGCGCCTGGCTTGGGGGTGCCGCGACAACCTGTTGCTTTCGAAGCTCGGGCCTAGTTCGCTGTGCTGGAGCGAGCGGCGGCAACAGTACCTGTTTTCCCACTCGGCGCTAGCACACGCACAAGAGCTGGCAATGTCACGTACGACGAGGCGCGAGCAGAAGTTGCTGTGCCAGCGAGCGTGCACGTTATCAAACCTGCTGGTACTGGCCGCGCTGTTCCGCGCGCTGCGTTGCGAAGCGGCGCTGTGTCGGGCGGGGCTAGCGGCCGTCGCCGAGCACATAGAGACGCTTGCACAGGAGCCCGTGCTCAGCCTGGCCCGACGTTTGTGGCCACCGTCGGTGCCGGGCGCAAGCTCTAACTTTGACTACTACCTGCAAGTTGTCAGGGAGAGCAAGAGTCCGGCGCGCGTCGTCACGCCTACGCCCGCGCCCCTGCAGGCGGCGGGCTTGGTGCACCGCCTGCAGGTTGGCGAACCGCTGCCCGGACTTATGACAGCGCCGGCACAAGAAGCTCCGTGGCAGCAGGTGGGGGGGCGGGCCGGCGGCGCGCGCGAGTACTGGGAGGGCGAGCTGTGTGACTTTTTGGCCCGGTTCTTGTGGGCGGCGTGCCGCCTGTGCATGTTTGAGTTGGGGCCCGAGATCTTTACTTGGGACAGAGAGCAACGGCGCTTCTTGGTCTCTGTCACAGCGCCCTGGCTGCAGCGGCGCTGCCTAGCCAGCGCGCTGAGCACGGAGCCGCGGGTGCGGTCGTCTACCCTGAGGCTGTCGAACGCGCTAGCACTCTTTCTGTGCTTCTACGGGAGCCGGCTGCGAGACCGGGCTTGCGTGCTGCGGCCCGCGCAGAGCTGGGCGCTGGCGGTGTTCCAAGAACTGCGGCTGTGCGCGGAGGGGGCGCCCGCGCAGTGGTTGGACGGGCTGACGTTCAGCCACTGCGCGTTGCGGCGGGGGCCGCTGCCGGCACCCGTCTTGCAGCTCGGCCGCTGGTGGTATTACTTGTTGAGTTCGGAGAAGAGCGCAGGCGAGACGCTGGGGCGCGTGTTCCGCTACCTGGCTAACTTAGGCAGCGCGGCTAGTTTTGCGCACGCCCCCCCGGAGCTGCGCGGGCTTTTTTTCGACGACAGCAAGGCGCCGGCCGGGCACTTTCTTTTGGTCCACGACCCCCCCCCAACCAAGCCTCGGCGCGCGGCCGCCTGTCGGAGGAGCTGGTCGGTCGCTTTGTGGTCTGGGTCTGTCTGCTGCTGCTGGAGGTGGTACGGGACTCGCCGCAGGGCCCCGAGGGCGCGTACCTGCAAATACAAGTAGGCGCCCCCCGGGATCCCAACCCCGAGCTCCTGGGCGCGCTGGAACTTCACGGCTCGGGAAAACCAGAGCCCCCGCCCCGCGGGGAGGTCCTGTTCCCGGCGGGGTGCGTCTTGGGCGGCACGTGGAAATGCCCCCAATGTACGCTGGAGAACATTTTTTCGGCGTCCGTGTGCGACGCGTGCAGAGGCGCCAACCCCTACGTGCTGTGTCTTCCCGGCAAGGCGAGCGAGCCGACTTTGTGGGCGCAAGAGAAGAAGCTGCTGGATTTCTACCGCAGGGCACGGGGAGGGATCGGGGACGGGCTGGCCTCGCCGCTGGGCAAGGAGGCAGCGGCCTCGGCCGTCATGATCAGGCGCTCCTCGCCCTGCGCGCGCAACCAGGAAAAGTCCGGTACACAGGGCACGGCACGCCCCCTCTTGTACGCGCTGCTGGATTACTACTTGCAAAAAGAAAAAGGCGAGCTAATAGGCGAGCTAATCTTTGTGGACGCTGGGGCCGGAGAGGGGCACGCGGTCAATATCGCGGGCGTGATGGGCTTTCGGGCGGTGTACGGGTTTGACCCCGGGGACTTTGCAGCAACCCAGACCACCGCCTGGAGCTCGATGCTCACCAGGCTGCAAGGTGTGCTGGCCCGGGCTACGCGGCCGCAGATCTCCTGGGACACTCTGCAACGAGGGCTTCACCTTGGCCAAGATTCTGCCCGACGACGTCCCGACACAGAACGCTGCCCGCTCTAGTATTGCACTTTTCAGCTTTTATACAGGCTGGAAACCGCCGGACAAGGAAGCTCTGCTAAGTTTAATACAAGGGGACCGGCGCGTGCGTTACGCTTTCCTAATTGATTGGCACCGCGATTTGGTAAAGATAAAAGTCCCCGAAGTCCTGTCAGACTTTGTACTAGAGTGCCACGCGCCGGTGTTCATGGCGGGCCCCACTGCCGAGACCTTTCGTATGCTAGTATTTAAGCGGAGGGGGCCAAAACCCTCGGGGACCCCTGCTCTAACCGCGGGGCGAACCTGAACCTGAGCCCTCCCCCCCCCTACTCCTTTCTCTTCCCGTCCCCTCTTTTTTTTCTCTCTTTCACATTCCACGCCAAGCTCTTTTCAAAATTCATTCTTTGTTGGTGATGTTAGTAATAATTATTTACCATCGCCTTCTTCGCCTTCCTATTCGCATCATTTATCATATTAGCTCTCGAAGGATGAACTAGCAAATGCTTACCTTGAGGCTTGTCAGGCTGAGTGCCTTCTCCTTCTCGTCTAGGAGGGAGGGTACCGTCCATATCCTGTTCATCAACAGTAGGCATAACTGTGACTGTCGGATTAAAAAGAACAGTTTTTATCTCCTTCTCTCTTTTCCCCTCCTCTCTCTTCTCCTCCCGTCAGTCTACGACGACAACCCGCTCACCTGAGTCGGTGTCTCCGTCTTGACGTCCCCCACCCGTAGCGGTATAAGCATGCGGGGGGTAGTTGGAACTGGAACTGGAGCTATAGTTCCAGTATGCGGGAGGGTTCGTTGGAGCTCGACCTCCTCTTCCACGAGGACCTCCCCTACCACGAAAACCTCTCTGTGGCCCTCCTCGTGGTGGCCCTCGGGACCCCCGTGACGAACCTCCTCTCTCTCCTCCTTCTCTAGTCGGCGCCGTTGGTCGGCCCGCCTTCCCTTGCTCCTCTCTTTCCTCCATTTTTCCAATGAATGCAATGATGGCCTCCCGGAACACCCCGTCCTGGACCATATTTGCATTCCACCTCCTCTCCTCCAACTCCTTCTTGTAAATTCCGGTTAAGGCCGGCGCCCTTTTTGTGCCTTTGAGTTCTTTCAGGAAAATAGCTCGTCAGAGTCATGGCTGTGAATGCAGCTACCTACTCCCTGGTTTGACTCAGTCTTACACGGCATGTAAGAGAAATAGCGGTAGCACGGCGTCGGCTCATCTCTCCTCCTCTTTTGGCCTGCCGTTCGAGTTACATGTGCCGCCTGAGCACCTCCAACTCCTTGTGCCGTGGCAGTGGAGAGTGACTCAGTGGCCGTGTCCAATTCGGAACACGCGACGAGCACCTCTCTGAACAAGTCGTCCGGCTGTTTAGCCGCGACAGTCGACTCATATATTTTCGTCTCTAAGAAATCCGCCTTCTTCACCGCCGTGAAGGTCGGACAAGACTGTATGATCGTTGTGAGCTTGCTCGGGTGTCGAGCACACAAAACACTCAGGAAGTACAGGATAATAGACTTCCGGCTATAAAAGAGCCCGTACTTGGCGCCGACATCCGTGAGGATCGCTGCCAACATCTTGCCCTCGACTAACTCCGTGTTCACCTCTTGAAAAATCTCAAACCCAATCAAAGTACCAGTACACAGGTGCTGATACCCATGAGTTTTAAAGTATCGTAAGAGGACGGCAACTAGCACCGTGCATTGCAGGTCTGAGGCTGCACTCCTTGCCGCCACCTCAGCCGCTCGCATCGTCTTGTAATTTCCCCAATATTAAATCCTTGTGTGAGGATTGATGGGTCTAACAAGGTGGCCACCGCCTCATACTCCTGTGTCTCGTCCGTCGGATGCTGCTTCATACAAGCATCAATTCGTCTGAGCTTGTCTCGAAGGTCCGCATCCGTGTCCTTCTGACTCGCTGTCTCTGCATACAGCGTCAGAGCAGTGGCATCGGACTTGGTGTATTTTTGGAAGGCTTGTATTATAGCCTGTCTGTCCCTCTTCTCGTTGTTGTTGACAACGACAGTGGTGGGCGCTGGGCTAGCCGCAGGGGCCGAAGGGGCTGGGGTTGATGGGACGTAGCCCTTGGGAGTGGGAGCCATATAAGCCCCAGAGGAATATGTCGGTCCCTTTGCTCCCGCCGCCTTGGCTAATGCAATCTGAGCCTCCAACTCCTTCCTCTCTTTCTCTTTTTCTACATCCCTGACATGCAGGTCTTGATCATGATGGAAGAAAGTTAAGAGCTCAGCCGCCCTCCGAAGGAACAAAACCTTCTCTGCTAACTCCTTCTCTCCTGCTTTATTGGTGGGAGCGGGTGCGCCCTTTCCCTCCAAGATCGTATGATCCTTGGTGAAAGCCCACCTCTTCCATGCGTCATCCTTAGTCAAGGCCGCATTCAACATCTTCACTTTCGTCACTTCTTCTCCTTCGCCTTCTATGTTTTTCAGGACCGGGTGAAGTCCCCTGCCAAATTGTCCTTGTTGGAGTTTGTTATAGTCAAATAACTTGACCTCCATAAGCTTCAGGGCTGTCTCCAGGGCATTCATCCGTCCTTTTGGATTCCTGTGCTTAAACTCGTCCTCCGCTCTCTTGATCGTATCAATGTCCTGACCAGGATCGAGTAACCTCCTCATCTGTCTCGTATTCCATGGCAGCACATGCTTTTGATACTGGTACTCGTAGAGTATAGCACACTCAAACGCAGTCCATGTGATTTTGATCAGCTCCATGAAGGACATACAATCCCCAAATGAGACATTTTGCACCTGTAACTGTGCATCATCGTCTCTGAGGAATTTTGCCAGAGGCAGAGCTTGTTGTGGGAGGGGGTAACAAATATCCTCCTTCCTCAAAGGGTCTCCCCATCGTATTTCTGGGGGAATGAATATCCATTTATAGGCCTCATCCTTCCCTTTCTTGTCTTCAAACTCCTTCTTACTTAGACTGCTCCATTCGGCCACCAACTCCGTCTCCTCCTTACTCTGAGCCTCCTCCTTCTCGACTTCCACCTCTTCTGCTCCTGCTTCGTAAGAAGCTCCAGCAAAAAGTGGTTCATCTACTCCTCCTGTAGCATAGGAAGGCGCAGCCACATCTCCTCCCATCTCCTCTTGGTTGCCTGAGGTTTGCTCTAACCCCCCTCCTTCTTCCTCTTCCCATGACCGTTCAGACGACATGGTTGCTGAAACGATACTAATGAGACAGAGTCTTTCCTACTCTGTTATTGCTCTGTTCGTCACTGTCAGTGAGGAACGAATACAGAGAAAGAAATGAAAAGACAGTATAGAGAGAGAGTCTCACCTCTATGTCTTATGTGTTTTTGTTTGTGAGAAAAGAAGTAGTTTATACAACTTTCTCTGAAAACTTGATATCCTTCTCCACTCCTCTTTTCTTTTTCTAATTTTGTTGTTGTATCTGTTATGAGGTACGAGGACCTATGCACAGATACTATCAAAGAGGCTCGAGAAGCACTCCTTGATAAGTCGACTTGTCGTCCGACACTTGTTCAGACCGACTTTCGAAAACGTGACAGTCAGAGATTTGCAAAAATACTCTGATGTGTGAGGTTTGAGAGGCAACAAAGTGCACAGACTTGAAAGGTAGAGTACTACGCTCGTGTCCTTCAAGTTTGTTTGTGATTGTGAGTGTTTGTTTGTACGTCTGTTGACCTACTCTGTCTCTGTCTCAAGAGAGAACAAAAGAACAGCTATGAGGTCTGTTGTCTGGCCTCCTTGTGAGGACACAGATACAGGCTATGGAGAGTGTACTCAGACACCTACTCACAAACGCCTAGACGTCTAGTTTTGTAAAAAGAGCTGTGTGGGGATGTGCTGGAGTATTTGTTTTTTGAAACACCTACTCAGAAGAGATAGGTCTGTCTAATTTTTCTTTCTGCTGTTCCAAAAACAAGCAAGAAAAGAAATCAGCATTGTGCTGGTGACTCCAATGTTACAATCCCCGAAGATAGCTAGTCAAAAAGTCGGTAATACAACCAGACACAAGTCCCCAAAGGAGAATGATGTCTCGTTATATTAGCTAGGTGAAGCCGAAAAGAAAACGGCAAAAGACCAAGGTTAAAATGGCATTAGGTCAAAATCCGGCCAAACGATATTGAAAATAATGGGAAAAAACTAGGTGCACCTGACACCAGAAAAAGGGTACTTTTTCCGGCTATCCGGGGGGTGATGCCTACAGTAGCATATAAACTTGTGTATTGTATTTCAAAAAATAGCATTACACTGGTCAGTGGTGGCACAACTTTCAACTTAAATCCGGCATCAGTACAAACCTTGAGCTTGCTTTGAGCATGCTTAAGAGTTTCGGCACCAAACTATATTTAGACCATATACATAAACATCATGGATTGGGAAATTATTGTCAACTCAGCTGGAAATTATTAACATGAAAACCTCAATATATATTAATATATATATATATATATATGTATATATATATTATTATTATTATTATTATTATTATTATAATATATATATATATAATAATAATAATAATAATAATAATAATAATAATAATAAATATTTATCATGGTCAATTTTTATTGAATAATGGCCAGGCTGCGCTGCGGCTCGGACTCAGAATCTTAGCTCAGGCTGAATCGCAGCCCATTCAGCCGACAGGCATGATTCATTTCATTTCTAATTAGTCCAGATAGAAGTTCAGGGTTGGCGCTGACTTACTATGATCAAGTAAAAAATTATTCTTCTTCAAACTGACACGGCAAAGAAGTCGATCAATACCATTTATAAACTAGCATCCGCAGGCGTGGCCGTCATTTCACTAAGTCCAACTTCCGACTTTATTCCTTGAATGAATAACAATGAACGCAATTAGATATTTACTATTGGACCACTGGCTTACTTGAACTTGAGTGACACTGCACCCAATATGGTTAGGCGACCAAGAAAAAGACATCTTCGGCTCTGAGATGCCCTCAAACAAAGGCTTAAGAAGTAGTGGGAAATGTCGCTCGCTGCTGATAAGACTTTGGGCCAAGACTAGGGCTTCTGACGATTCTAATGTAATAGTTAGCAAGCTTGGAAAAGGGATTTGAAATGACCTGATTAGCATCGTCACCGTATCTCAAACACAATGACACCAGAAAGAAAAATCAGTGATACGTCAAAGCTTCAACAATATCTGCCTTCTGTAGAGATGACAAGGAAGGGTGAGAAGGTTTTGAATGATTACAGCTTATGGATACTCGGAGTCCAGCCTCTCCCTTTAGTACGGCTTGGTGGCTCTGCAGCCTACTCAGGCCGCTGCTTTTTAGTGCAACTTTTGGATTTTTGTCGTTGTCAGAGGTGACGAAACTCAAGGAGCATTTGCACGCCAGTTTTGGGGAGGAGGACAAGGAGCTCGTGGACCGTTTGCCGTAGGAGGAGGTGGAGGGGGAGGGGGAGGGGGAGGCCGTCGAGAAGAAGAAGAAGAAGAAGAAGAAGAAGAAGAAGAAGAAGAAGAAGAAGCAGGGGGAGGAGGAGTGCGAGGTTGCAGTAATTCCTAGCATCAAGTGTAGTAGCACAAAAATATGACAGACACTGACATTCAGGAAAGCTTTCAGGTAGTAAAGCAAACTTGAAAATCAAACGACAGTGCACACATCTTAATTTTTTGCATGAAGATCACAGATGTTATTACTGCTACGAATGATGAGTGCAAATGAACGCGATGAGACTTAGGCGATTGTATACGTAGCTCACCTCACGGACTTGAAGCTCCTTGTATTCCTTATCCAGCTCTGAGTTTCGCTTCTTCGCTCTTGGCCCTGCCTGCTCAAGGGCAGACCTCCACAGCTCGTCTAAACTATAGAAGACACCCTCATCGACACCCTCATCACCATTTTTTGCCTGTTCCATCTGCTGCAAGAGCTTCTGCAGCTTATCATGGTTA
The DNA here is from genome assembly GCA_019918135.1 of Paulinella micropora. Taxonomy (NCBI): domain Eukaryota; phylum Cercozoa; class Imbricatea; order Euglyphida; family Paulinellidae; genus Paulinella; species Paulinella micropora. The sequence goes on along the minus strand of WBZZ01005895.1, from coordinate 431 downwards.
TGTTTGACTTCCAGTACTCCAAGATTCGCTGCTCGAACGCGAAGGAGGTTATCATTGGTGACCAGGATGGTTCGATAACCCTCGCTGATCCGCTGGTCGACGCACTTCAAGATGGCGCCGTCGTTCACTCCGGACTCGTATCGATGCTGGCGCTTTGTCGACTTTTTTGCCTCCTGTTTTGACAAGTCATCCAGCTTGTCCAGGAGCTTTTGCGCTTCCTTCTTCAACGCAACATGCTCCTTTTCAGACTGCACAGCATCAAATGGCTTGAGGCTCTCGGCAACGAAACTGAGGGCCCGTCGAGCTCTCGTCGCCAGGTTAGAGTTGTGATCGTTGTCCTTCATCCGATCGACAGCCAGAATTGTGGCTTGTGGAATGAAGATCTTAAGCTCATCCCTTATCTTGTCTATCAGTTGCTTCGCTTGCCGGTG